>CAUYLG010055814.1:0-14484 GCA_963573385.1 Cacajao melanocephalus | reverse complement strand
TTTTTCTCAGTATCACATTACACCTATTTTAAAAGTGACCACATAATTGGAAGTAAATCACTCCGCAGCAATTGCATAGCATTTCACAGGTTTAAATAAAATATTGGTTGGCTGCTTGTCTGTTATTTTCATCCCTTATTCCTTCCTGTCTCCATTGTTAAGCACAATTATTGGCATAAAAGAGGTTTTTAATACCTATTTTTAGACTGCATTCTATCCCTGGCAATAGAACAAGAATCCCGTTCTCTCTCCCTCTTTCTCTTCCTCTTTCTTTCTTTCTTACATTCTTTTTTTCTTTCACTCTTTCTTTATTCTTTTCTCTCTTTTCTTTCTTTCAAAAAAAATCTATACAATCAAATCATTTTGAACATTAAAAATATAAAATATATCAAATAGCAAATTCTGTCAGTCATTATATGAAGATACACAATAATCAAAGATAGATACTATTTCAACTGAAAGGCAGCTAACACTAATATTTATGTTGCTGGTGACATTTATTCCCTAAAAGTTATTATAGTAACTTTTCCTCAAAATTGAAAAAAACTGGAAAATTGATGCATCCAACTTCTTCACTGAATATTGTTTTAATACTAATGTGAAAATTTTCTTTGTGCATAAACACTTTTCTTTAGGGTACATTTTAAAAAATCAACCTGAAGAATTCTGTATCTGTTTCACTGGTGATGACAAGTATGTTAATTGCTTGCAGATAACATCTGTTCTAGTGAAATCAAGATGCAGAGTCTGGGTTGGATCTGTGGTGCTAGCAGCTTTCTAAAGCTTTGTCTGGGAGACCCACTGCATGCATTTCACAGACTCTCCAGGCAGCTGGAGGGCTTTTTAGTTTTTTTGAGAACCATCCAGCAACTGAAATAAAATCTGCCAGGAATCCTGGGTCATCGAAATGTCTCCCTTTGAGCAGTGGACTCACCTTTGAAGCTTCAAGATATCCACTGACCATGACGCCTGAGCGTGCTCCGGCTAAAGCAAGTTCAGGGTGAGCTGCCAACTGCCTGCATGCAAGAGCAAGCCTCTGACTTCCTTCTCTGTTTACAGAGGAGGGTGCAGGGCCTCTCTAGAAGGGATAGCAATGGCCTGGTCAATATAATGTCAGATATAAAGGGTCCTTATGCTCAACAGGCCACGTTTACAATTTTACAGGGTTCATGGATCACAATTGCTTGCCAGATGTGCCTATGGAGTTGCATAACCATGGCATCATGATTGCTCTGGTCTTTATTCTTTGTAGGCTCTGCATATTTGCATCTCCTTTAAGCCATGATTCATATAGACTCTGATGTACTGTTCCTAGCATAGCCAGCGCCACTCTTCTGTGGAATACATAACTGTGCTGCCTTTCATTTCACTGTAGACACATAGAGCAAACCCTAGAGTGGTCATTTTTAGTATTTGTAGACCCAGCTGACTATGTGAACCAAAGTTGTGAGCATAGAGATCTCATTAGCTTTGCAGGTAGGGTTAAGGTGATGTAGTTCAAAAAAATGAAAAATGTATCTATATTTGCAACCGGTTATACACTTGAGAAAAAGGAGACAAGAGAGATGGATGAAAAAAAAAATGAAAGAGTAAAACATATGAGACTAACCTCTCAGATGTTAGTGGGGAGAGTAAGAAAGAAAATCTCAAGAGTAAGAAAAGTGGAGATAGTGAGAATAGAACTATTAAATAATGCAACACGTTTGTATTATAGTATATAAATTGATTTAAACCATTTAACTTTAAAATCTGTTCCTTACTGTCTATATTAATGTTTCATATATTTCCACTATTTTTAACACATCTCATTTGTATAAGAGCTAATGATACAATAGTTTAAAATAAATACACTCTGATCTTGTAATACTGAAGAAACAAGCACTTTCAGTATTTCATTTGAGGACTTTTCCTATATAATAAACAATATTAAAGCAAATATAGATAATATTCTTCTCTTTTATCAATAACTGTCTCAGTCAACTCAGGATACTATAACAAAATATCATGCACTAGGTGACTTAAATGACAAAATTTTGTTTTTCATAGTTCTGGAGGCTGGGAATTCCAAAATCAAGGTGCTGGCTACTTTAGTTCCTGGTGAGAGCTCTCTTCAAGGCTTGTAGAATGCTGTCTTCTTGTGTCCACGCATAATGGAGAGAGGAAGTTTTGGTGGGTTTCTTCCTTTTCCTCTAAAGAAAGGCACTAATCTCATCATGGGGACTTCACCCTCACAACATCATCTAAGCTTAATTACTTCCCAAAGACCATAACTCCTAACACTACCACACTTGGGCTTCAACATATGAATTTGTGGGAAACACAAATATTTAGTCTATAATAATAACCAAATTTTTTGACATTTTACTGCTTATTCAGAAAGAAAGCACAGAATAATTTTATACAAATTTAAAATGGGCTACATTTATGAAATAGTCCATATTGGAATAATTAGCTAAGACAATATATTTTCTTTATATATGAATACAGTCATCCTTGTTTTTCCTATCATATATATTCCTAAAATATATACGTTTAGAGCTTATATATGTGTCAATTAGAGAATGATTTTAAAGAAAGACAGAACTGCCCAAAATTTCAGACTAGAAAGCTAAATTGATGATTTGATGAATATAGCCAAAAAATAGTAAAGGTTCACAGCATAATCATTGAAATGATCAAGAAGAGTAGGAATATTTTAAATTTAAATCCAGTCTATAATCTAGATTTTAAAATTATTGGGCCAAGAGATCTTTTTTTGTATAATTAGATTACTGTTTTCAGTTCCTTCAATTCAACCAAATGAAATTATTTTTAATAAATCATTTATTTCAGACTTTTAAAATTAATAATACCATTTTGAAAAGATACAGTTTCATTTTCAAGACAGTACATATCAAATATAATTTATTTCTTTAAAAAAATGCTGCAACCTTTTGTCCTCTAGAATTAGCTAAGTAAGCATGTCTCATCATGCATATCAACCCTATCAAAGTAGCTACTATTTCTCCTTTGTAGAATTTATTCCTCTTCTAGGTAATTATGTGTTCAATGATTACTTTCCCAGTATCTATGAGGAACTCAGTTCCTCAAAGGAACTCAGCTACAATTTGATGGGGGAACGAGAAAGGGAGGGAGAAAGGAAAGAATGGAGGAAAGACAAAGAAGAGAGAGAAGAATAGAGCTACCGTAATATCACCAGTGAATATTGCTATTAAATCAGTCTGATCTCAGAGATGCTCAATCATCCATCAAGAGAAGGAAAGAAAAGAAAGGCTATTTTCTCATAAAATCCAATGTTGAAGGCTATGTATTAAGGCAAGAGAAGAAAAAAAATTCAGAGCATAACATAAAACTGGAAAAAGAAACCCATGCTGAAATGTTTTAAAGGAAGAAACATGAAGGTCAAAGCAGGTTCAACTCAAGGGTAGGCATGATATAGGGATATATGTCCCCACCAAATCTCATGTTAAATTGTAATCCCCAGCATTGGAGTTGGGGCCTAGTTGGAGGTATTTAGGTCACGGGGGCAGGTTTCTTTTGGCTTGGTGCTATTCTCCTGGATAGTGAGTGAGCATGAGAGTGAATTCTCGTGAAATCTGGTCGTTAAAAAATCTGTGGTCCCTCTCCCCTCCACTCTCTCTCTTGCTCCTGTTCCCACTATGTGTGATGCCTGTTTACCCTTCATCCTTAGTGGTGATTATAAGCTCCTTGGGGTCCTCAATGGAAGCAAATGCTGGCATCATCCTTCTTGTACTGTCTGCAGAACTGTAAGCCAATTAAAGCTCTTTTCTCTATAAATTACCCGGTCTCGAGTATTTTGTTATAGCAATGCAATAACAAAATTACATTGATAATACAAGGCATATTTGTGTATTACCATAAAGATGAAACTGAATGTAGAAAAACAGTAAATTAAAGAATTGCTTATGTCAATGGTTCTTTAGGTGTGGTTGGTAGACCAGTGCTGGTCCACGAACAGCTGTTACCTTTTCATAGTAAGATAAGCACAGAACTTGAGAGCAAGCATTGAGAAATGTTTATAAAATTTGATGAAGTAATTTTGTGTCCATTGAAAATAATGAAGATAGATTTGGGCTTGTGCCAAATCTATTTGGTAATTAAGTTATATTTTTATAAAGTAAAATTATAAATTAAAAAGGTAAAAATATTTTTAAATGAAAAATGTAAAAAGGTTTAATAACTGCCTTCAACAAAGGCAGTCTGAGAAGTACTGCCTTAGACAACGTGCTGGCAACTGTGCATGGTTTCATGGCTTCTCCCCATCTCTTGTGGTTGTATAATTCTACTTGTCTTAAAGCAAATATACACAAATACCCTCTGCAAGCTTTTGTACAATGAAAAAATGATCTTAAACATACCAACTGGGAATTATTTTAAAGAGTTTTCTAATTTGTGATGTGTGACAATATATGAAACTTCAAGTAGAATAAATACAGAGGTTTTTGGTTTGGTTTCAATGCACAAAGCTAGAGCACTGTCACCATGTGGGCTCGAAGCTCTTTTCTGCTTGATTGTTTCTGTAAATGTTTACGTAGAAGTAGACCACTTTTCAAGCATTTGCAAATGGTGGTTTGCTATAATATAGGTTTAGAAATCTTCCTTTCAGAAAAACTTGGATCAGAAATGTTGAGCTTTAAAAAACTTAAAATCCTTCTCCAATTTTCCCCTTCTGTAACAGCATTCTGCATAAAAAATTCAGTTATACCCCATCTTTTTAAAAAACCTATTAAACCATATGTCAGACAAGTGAAAATACATTAGGAATAACATAATAAACATTGACTTATGCAACATTGAGTTTAATCAAGTAAACATCACAAGCAGAACTGAAGACTTTGCCCTGATCATATTATCTCTATTTCCTTTACGTAGATGTAAATGCTGGTTTTGTCTGTTTCTTTGCTAGTTTTAATACAGAAGGCGAGTCTCATGTCCTTCTGGTGTTAAAGTGATGGAATGTGAAGGAAATTCTGACCCTCTGAAGATACTAAACTATCAGGCTCATGATGCTGAATAGCAGGTAAGTTTTTTTTCAGGTTCTGAAGGTGCCCAGGAATCAATCCTTTCTTCCCCAGCTGAGTTGAGAACCAAGTTGAAGACAAACACAGATGTTGGACAGGAGAGTGACCTGCCTTGCACCTTGCCACTTGGCTTGCTAGCACTCCCCTGCTCTGAACTCCTGACAACAGAACCTGCTCCACAAAACTTACCATGTGAAGGAGAGCACATGTGCATTCTTTCTGATACCTGCATAGAAAGGAAAGGGAGAGGCTAAGCAGACCAAGCAAAATTCTTTCTTCTCAAATCAACCAGATAATGAACTCCTGTTCCCTTTAGGAGAAATGAGTGGGTAGGGAGAGAAAAGCAAGCAGTTGACCTCTGGAGGTCCCTAGACTTAAAAACATAAAGCCTGAGAAAGAAAATTCCTCCCCAGCATTAACTATGGATAATTTTTTTTCTATTTATATTCCATATGTAAATATTCCTATGAGGTATATATTATCTTTGTGCTTTTAAATGTATTTTTTTGAAAACTTCTATAACTTGAAACTTAAATAGAAATGTACACAATGGATTGTTATTTTATACAATGGAGTTTTAATTCAAAGTGTACAATTCAATTTTTTTTTACTATATTCACAGATATGTAACAACCATTACCATGATCAATTTTAGAATGTGTCCATCACATCCTAAAGAAACTCTGCTCTCTACATTACCTTCTCTTTCTCTCTCCATCCAACCCTCTTTTCTAAGCAACCACTAATCTACTTTTCATTTTTATAGATTTTGTTATTCTGGATATTTCATGTAAATGAACACTGAGTATGTAGTGTTTTGTGACTGGCTTCCTTTAGTTAGTATAATATCTTTAAGTCTTATCCATGTTGCAGCACATATCAGTACTTTATTCCATCTTATGTTGAACGCTGTATCTATATAGCACATTTTGCCTACCCATTAGTCAGTCAATGGGTGTCTGGGTTGTTTCTACAACTTGGCTGTTGTGAATAATTATTCTATAGGCATTCACGTCTAACATGTGTGTCCTATAGATGGTGTATAGTTGGATCTTGTTTTCTTTTTAAATCCTTCTGACAATTTCTGCATTTTGATCAGCTTTCTTAATTCATTCACATTTAATGTTATGTTTTATATAGTTAGATTTACATCTGTCATTTTTACTTTTTGTTTACTGTGTCTTATGTATTTTTCTGTTCCTTTATTCTTTCTTTACTGCTTTCCTCTGCATTAAGCAAATATTTCCTAATGAATAATTTAAATTATTTATCTCACTATGTTTTTTTGAGGTTTGTTGTTGTTGTTTTTAGGGGTTACTCTAGAGCTTACCATGTATACCTTAATTTACAAAATCAGCTTTCAATATGTACTTGATTCCAGTAGACATTAATCTCAGCTTGATCCCAGTGAGACATAGAAATATATTACTTCCATACAACACCATTTTCTCTCCTTATTTTTGTGGTATTATTATATTAATATTGTATACTGATTAATGTTACAAACCCAATAGTACATTGTTAATTCTAATGCAGATTTAATCCTACCCACCTCCTTTGTGCAGAAACACATTGCATTTCTATGTGCTATAGGCCCAGCAATACATTATATACATACTAGTTTACACTATCTTTTAAATCAGTTAAGATACTGTTCATTTGTCTTTATCCTGTCTTCTATAATTAGGTAATTACATTTACTGGTGTTCTTTATTTTTGTGTGGACTGCAGTCACCCTGTAGGGTTACTTACTTTCAGCCTGAAGAACTTTCTTTAGTATTTCTTGTAAGACAAGTTTGCTAGGAACGAATTGTCTCGTTTTGATTTATCTGAAAATGTCTTAATTTAATTTTTGAAAGATAGCTTTGCTGAGTATAGAATTCTTGATTGATAGTTTCTTCTTCGTACATTTTCAATATATTATCCCATTGTCTTGCTTTTATTAATAAGTAGCAAGTCATTTTTGCTTGCTGATTTCAAGGTTTTCTCTTTGCCTTTGATGTATGTATGAGTGAGTTTACCTTCTTCTTCAATATAATAAGTTTACTATATATTTATAATTAATAAATCAAGGGAAGGAAACACAGTCATGCTACTTAGTTTTAAAAATGAAGAAATTATGGCTAATGCCAGAAGACATAACTGAAAGTATTAATTCTCCTTGTAAGTAATTTAGAGAAGAGCAATGCAGAGGACACTGATTTCAAAAGAATCCTCTGGTACTATTAATAATTATGTGCATTCATTATTTGATTACAAATCAAAACATGATATAATTTCAATATAATATTTAAAATATATTGACTCTCTGTCCTATGTCCTACGGGCAGGTTTAAATCCTCTTTGAAGAAAGGAAAGATCAAAGGTTTGCCTCCTTTAATTTTATCCAAACCAACTTGTGTAAGTTTCCCTATCTGCCATCTTTTGATCCACGAATTTTTCTTTTAAAGCAGAGCAACTAAACAATGAGGCAACATGTACCCCCATATTCATTATATTTATGCAAGTCCTAAACATATCAATGAAAGGAAAAACAGACACATGCACATCCAAGATATTCCCAAGCATGCATTTTGTTGTTCATTTTTATTTACCACCCAACTGCCATCTCCTCTACTCAATATCCCTTCCAAATTTTATCTAGTTTTATTTTCTTGAGGTGATAGTAGCCAAATAATATGCTGTTCCAATGCTAATTCCTTTCCCTCTCTGTGTGAACAGGACCCTCTGTCTAGCACAATCAGGGATTATAGCTGAACAGCTAATTTTGCCTCCAGTCTACTTGATCCCCTTACAGCTAATTCTTGCCTTACTTCACTTTGGTGTTCAAATAATTACAGGAATTATATTTATTCTTCCTTATCTTACCTGCATTTTCATATATATTACTGACCAAGGCATGTTCTTCTGATTTAGTACATTTTACTGCTATTAAAATAAAAAATTCAAATATTCCTAATCACGTTATAACCTTTCCTTTACATAATATCTAACCAAGAGCCAAGCATTATTTTATGTTGGCCAATATTGTGCATCACAAAGTGGTATGACAGAGGAATAATAATCATAATCACAATACTATTAGATATCATTTACATGCTTTGAATGTTTTCTATGGGTCAATTTCTGTATTAGGTAATTAAGATGCATTATCACAATAGCCCTGTAATGTAGGTGTTATTATTATCTTATAGATGAGAAAACTGAGACTTAGAGATATTAAATAACTTCCAAAGGTCACAAATCAAGTCAGAGGTAAAATCAGGAGGCATAAGTTCCCACTGGATCATAAAAACGGGATTCCATTTTGCCTGTGAGGAATAAAAGGTTTGGGGAAGAGTCTTCAAAGAGATAATTCCTGAATTAAGTCTTGAAAAATAAATACAAGTTAGGAAGGTGAATAATGTAGATAGATAATGTATGCAAGAGAAAGGCAACACATGAGCAAACACATGAAGAAGTAAGAGAGTATGGCATCTTAGAGAAGCCAAAAGGAGATCAGTATGACGAAATTACACACCATGATAATCTTTATTAAAACATAGTCACAGTCATTTGTTATGTATTATCTATGGCTGCTTTTGCACTACAATGTTGAAATTTAGTAATTGCAGCAAAGTCCATTTGGCTTACAAAACAAAGTATTTGCTATCTGATCCTTTATGGAAAGGCTTGTTAACTTCTATTTTAGAGAGTCAATTAAGTTTTAGAGCAATTAAAAATAAGAAAGATAACCTAGTTTTATTTTTACTTTCATTTATTAAATTTCCAGCACTCTTTATTTCCTTGTATAGTTCTAAGTTTTTGTTGATTACCACATTTCTACTCTCTGAATATCTTTTAGGATTTCTCATATAAGAGCAAGTCTTAGGCCAGGTGCGGAGGCTCAGGCCTATAATCCTAGCACTTTGGGAGACGAAGGCAAGTAGATCACTTGAGGTCAGGAGTTCAAGACCAGCCTGGCCAGTATGGTGAAACGCTATCTCGAATAAATATACAAAAATTAGCCAGGGATGGTGGCTGGCACCTGTAATCCCAGCTACTTGGGAGGCTGAGACAGGAGAAATGCCTGAACCCAGGAGGTGGAGGTTGCAGTGAGCCAAGATCTCACCACTGCACTCCAGCCTGGGTGACAAAACTAGACTGTGTCTCAAAAAAAAAAAAGAGAAGAAAGAAAGAAAGAAAGAAGAAGAAAGAAAGAAAGAAAGAAAGAAAGAAAGAAAGAAAGAAAGAAAGAAAGAAAGAAAGAAAAGAGAAGAGCAACTCTTATAGAGAAATCACCATTTTCCTGTCAGTGATGACCCGGGTTACGAAAATAAGTTCAATCTCATTTCAATGGCAAAACTTAAGCTACCTCTTGTTTGCTTCTGTTCTTATAACATGGCTCTCCAACATTTTCTCACATATTTTTTTTAACTTTCATTGAAAAGTATTTAAACTGTCAAGAAAACTACAATAATACAATAAAGTCCCATGTATACACACCTAAAGTGACCACATTTTCTTCTCTGCACACACATACAAAAAAAAACCCATATACGTTTCATATCAACTGAAGCATTTGAGTCTTCGACATCATGACCTTTAACCCTCAAATACTATGTTTTCTAAGAAAAACTACATGTTATTACATAAAGCATGGCACAACTATTAATTTCAAAAAATTAAACACTAACACAAGATTATTTCTTCTATTATTTTAGTGTTGTCCTTTACAGCATATGGTTGATGACATTCTGGTTTCTCTGATGATGCAGAATCATGCATGTATTTACTTGTCATATGTCTTTAATCTCTTCTAAGCTGTACATTTCTTAGTCTTTCTTGGTCTTTCATGAAATGACTTTCTTTTAAAGGGTACATGCCAATTGTGTTTTGTAGAATGTCCCTCAATTCAGATTTTCTGCTAATTTTTTCATGATTATATTCAGATTAGACTATTCTTGCAAAAATACTATTATCTCTTTCTGTATATATATATATATATATACACACACACACATATACATACTATATATAATACAGATATATACTATATAGATATATTATATATGATGTATAATATATATACACCATATATAATATATTCTATATATAATATAGGATATATTATATACTATACAGATATATTATTATAGATATGCATATACAATGTATGTGCTATGTCCTTCTTAGCATATCATTTTAAGAGGCGCACAATATTCATTTGCTCTGCTGCTGCTGATAACTTTGTTAAAGTGGATTCTGTCAGATATTTTCATTGTATAATATTTTTTCCTCTTGTAACTACTAAACAATATGTGGGGAGATACTTTGGAAATGTATAAATAGCCTACTGCTTAAATCTATCCAATGATTTTACCCCAGCAGTATTGGTCGGCCCCTGGTTTCTCAACTTTTAGCTACAATCAGAGTTGGTTAGTGAACAGAGGCTTTAGATCCTCAGTGCCAACATACCATACTCTCTAGGCTTTTGTTTCTTGCCTTTTCTGTTTTCAGGACTTTGTTTCCTAATTACTATGAGACTTTAATGGGTTTCACTTTGAATTTCAAAAGCTTTTAGTTTATATTTCAGCCTCTTACATAGTCGTGGAGTACAGCAAATGTCTTTTGTGGAAAATGGCTGTATATTTGTGGCCCTCAAGCCCTCAATATATACCTTTCTATGCCCAAGTGACCACTAAAGTCTACATTGGTTTCTACATCTTTCAGCTGCTGCTCTCTGTCTGGGCCAAGCCACAAACTTCAGCTCACATCAATAATTGGCAAATTCCTCTATGTAAAAAAAAAAAAAAAAGCAATTTCTATTTATCTACTCACCACTGAATGTTTTTCCTCTCTGTAATTTAGGCCCATTCAGTCCTCATAGCTTCTAAACCTATAAGATGCCTTTTCAAAAGTATTTTTGTAATTTATTTATTTTTTCTTAGCTGTAAACTTTGTACGTGTAGGCTTTATTTAATCTTTTAAATTCTGCTCAGAAATCCAAGGAAAATAAATTCTTATTTGCACCTGCTTGCTCCAATATTATTGGCGTCTCCTGTGATTCGGTTTCTATTGGGTATTTTTTCCCTTTGCTTTTCTGTCACGTAGTCTGCCTCCATATATGCCTAGTAATTTTTTTACTAAATCACAGACTTTTAAATAAAAAAATTTGAAGATAATTTGAAGTTCTCAAGGATGTTATTTCCTTCTCAAGAGAGATTCATTTTGTTTTAGGCAGATAAGCTAAAGGCACATCACCTTAATCCAACTTGGAACTGAACCATCTCTATATCTAGGTTTCATTCTTGGTTTTTTGAAACTGAGTCTTATTCTGTTGCCCAGGGTGGAGTACAGTGTTGAAATCTTGGCTCACTGCAACCCCCGCTTCCCAGGTTCAAGTGATTCTTATGCCTCTGCCTCCTGAGTAGGTGGGACTACAGGTGTGCACCACTACACTCAGCTAATTTTTGTATTTTTAGTAGAGATGGGGTTTTTCCATGTTGCCCAGGCTGATCTTGAACTCCTGGCCTTAAGTGATCAATCTGACTCAGCCTCCCAACCTGCTGGGATTACAGGTACAAGCCACTGTGCCCAGCTGTTAACATTCTTTATGAGGTCTGATCTATTTGTGGTTCTCTCTTACTCCTAGAGTGCAGTCCGTTAAAGTCTCATCTGAAAGCCTGAGTGGTATGGCAGACCTTTCTCTGTGGAGGGCCCTGAAGTCCAATTTTGGTTTCCACATTCTAAAATGACTGCTGGAAACTTTGCTCAGTTTCTCAGCCTCTCAGCCTCTCAGCTGCTGCTTCTAAACTGACCAAAGTCAAGTAGAGAAGTAGCGCTGAATATTGACTTTTCTCTTTTTATCACCCTTCTCTCTAGTATCTTCAGCGCTCTCTGAGGTCTCTATGCTTAGCTCTCCAGTGTCTTAAAGCGAACCAAACAGATTATGTGTGAGTGTTTCTTACTTTTGCAGTTGTTCTCAAATCAAGGTTTCTTCTGCAACATGTGTTGCCTTTTCAGATACCATAAAACACTTGTTTTGTTTTTGTTTTTCATTTGTCTGGTATATATTATATATACACATATGACATTCTATGTATTTCTTTTAGGTTTTAGGTGTGTCTTATGTACACAGAACAGAGTTAGGTTTTGATGTGCAACCCAATATGAAAGTATCTTTCTTTTAATAAATCTTTTTAAGATTAAAGACTCGGGAGGATGAGTCAGGAGAATCGCCTGAACCTAGGAGGTAGAGGTTGCAGTGAGCCAGAATCATGCCACTGCACTACAACCTGGGCAACAAAAGTGAAACTCTGCCTCAAAAAAAATTTTTTTTAACATTTTTATTAATTTTTAACCTTTAACATTTTTTAATATTTTTAACATTTTTATTCTAATGATTATTTTTATAATTTTATATCTTATTTCCAGCCCTGTATTTTAAACACTTTATCCATAATTCGTTTTTTAAATAGTTTCAGACATATATATTATTGCACTTTAGGTTCTGGGTACATGTGCAGATCATGTGGGATTGCTGTAGAGGTACATACATGGCAATGTGCCTCTATCCCCCTGTCACCTATACCTGGCATTTCTCCCCATGTTATCCGCCCCCAACCTCCCTAACCCCTGCTGTCCCTCCCCCATTACCCCCCAACAGACCCCAGTGTGTGATGCTCCCTTCCCTGTGTCCACGTATTCTCATTGTTCAACATTCACCAATGAGTGAGAACATGCGGTGTTTGATTTTCTGTTCTTGTGTCAGTTTGCTGAGAATTATGGCTTCCAGATTCATCCGTGTCCCCACAAAGGACACAAACTCACCATTTTTTATGGCTGTGTAGTATTCTATGGTGTATATGTGCCACATTTTCCTTGTCCAGTCTATCATCAATGGGCATTTGGGTTGGTTCCAGGTCTTTGCTATTGTAAACAGTGCCACAATGAACACACGTGCATGTGTCTTTATAATAGAACTATTTATAATCCTCTAGATATATAACCAGTAATGGGATTGCTGAGTCAAATGGAATTTCTATTTCTAGGTCCTTGAGGAATCACTACACTGGAATCTTCCACAATGGTTAAACTAATTTACACTCCCACCAACAGTGTAAAAGTGTTCCTATTTCTCCACATCCTCTCCAGCATCTGTTGTCTCCAGATTTTTTAATGATCGCCATTCTAAATGGTATGAGATGGTACCTCAATGTGGTTTTGATTTGCATTTGTCTAATGACCAGTGGTGATGAGCATTTTTTCATACGTTTTTTGGTCTCATATATGTCTTCTTTTGAAAAGTGTCTGTTCATATCTTTTGCCCATTTTTGAATGGGTTTGTTTTTTTCTTGTAAATCTGTTTTAATTCCTCGTAGATTCTGGATATTAGCCCTTTGTCAGATGGGTAAATTGCAAACATTTTTTCCCATTCTGTTGGTTGCCAGTTCATGCTAATGATTGTTTCTTTTGCTGTGCAGAAACTCTGGAGTTTAATTAGATCCCATATGTCTATTTTGGCTTTTGTTGCCAATGCTTTTGGTGTTTTAGTCATGAAGTCCTTACCTATGCCTATGTCCTGAATGGTTTTGCCTAGGTTTTCTTCTAGGGTTTTTGTGGTGTTAGGTCTTATGTTTAAGTCTTTAATCAATCTGGAGTTAATTTTAGTGTAAGGTGTCAGGAAGGGGTCCAGTTTCTGTTTTCTGCACATGGCTAGTAGTTTTCCCAACACCATTTATTAAACTGGGAATCCTTTCCCCATTGCTTGTTTTTGTCAGGTTTGTCAAGGACCAGATGGTTGTAGATGTGTGGTGTTGCCTCCGAGGCCTCTGTTCTGTTCCATTGGTCTATATCTCTGTTTGGGTACCAGGATCATGCTGTTTTGATTACTAGCCTTGTAATATAGTTTGAAGTCAGGTAGTGTGAGGCCTCCAACTTTGTCTTTTTGCTTAGGATTGTCTTGGCTATGCAGGCTCTCTTTTCATTCCATATGAAGTTTAAGGTGGTTTTTTCCAGTTCTGTGAAGAGGGTCATAGGTAGCTTGATGTGGAAAGCATTGAATCTATAAATTACTTTGTGCAGTATGGCCATTTTCACAATCTTGATTCTTCCTAACCATGAGCATGAAATGTTTTTCCATCTGTTTGTGTCCTCTCCTATTTCCTTGAGCTGTAGTTTGTAGTTCTCCTCGAAGAGTTCCTTTACACCTTTTGTTAGTTGTATTCCTAGGTATTTTATTCTCTTTGTGGCAATTGTGAATGGCAGTTTGCTGTTGATTTGGCTCTCTTTAGGTCTGTTATTGGTGGATAGGAATGCTTGTGATTTCTGCACATTGATTTTGTATCCTGAGACTTTGCTGAAGTTGCTTATCAGTTTCAGGAGATTTTGGGCTGAGACGATGGGGTCTTCTAAATATACAATCATGTCATCTGCAAATAGAGATAATTTTACTTCCTCC
>CAUYLG010055812.1:0-26871 GCA_963573385.1 Cacajao melanocephalus | reverse complement strand
GTTTCACCATGATGGCCAGGTTGGTCTTGAACTCCTGACCTCAGGTGATCCACCCACCTTGGCCTCTCAGAGTGCTAGGATTTCAGGCGTGAGCCACCGTGCCCGGCCAGCATTGCGTTTATTTTAAAGGGGTAACTGTCCTCTTCAAAATCACTCATAAGGACAGTTAAAAAGGAAGAACTCTTCTTCCTTGTGGTTGGAAGAGTATGTAGGTGAGCATCTGAAAAGGCCAGCAGAATCTGGATCGCTAGTAAGTGGTTAACTAAGAAAGACAGCACAGACTGCTGCATTCAGCATGAAGTGAAAAGGCTCAGAAAAGGGAAAGTAGTCATTGGTCTTAGAGGGGTAGCTGGACTTTGCCAGGAAAATGAGGAGTAAGCCTTCCAGAGTTCAATCTGTCCAATGATTTACCACCAAAGGCAGGGCCCAGAGTATAGAGCTGTGCAGGTTGTATACTGCACAAAGTCTGCCCCCCCTCAACTGCCCCACTTTCTTGCAAAAGGGGCAGCAACAGTTGAAATCCAGCAGGCACTCCTCTGGGGACTGCACTGCCTAGAGGTGGAAGGAGAGGTCTATTTCTAATTGTAACAAAGATGCTTTCTGTGCTAACAGCAACACTAGCCAGTCTTCCTCATTGCTAATAATGCATTTACTCTTTTTTGGGAGGTGAGGGACTGAGTCTCCCTTTGTCACCCAGGCTGGAATGTGCAGTGGTGCAATCTCACCTCACTGCAACCTCCCAGGATCAAGCCATCCTCCTACCTCAGCTCCACAAGTAGCTGGGACTAAAAGCGCACACCACCGTGCCTAACTTTTATGGGGTTTTTGTTGTTGTTGTTTTTTGTGACAGAGTCTCACTCTGTCTGTCACCCAGGCTGGAGTGCAGTGGTGCGATCTCGGCTCACTGCAAACTCCATCTCCTGGGCTCAAGCAATTCTCATGCCTCGTTGCCCAGGCTGGTCTCGAACTCCTAAGCTCAAGTGATCTGTCCACCTTGGCCTCTCAAAGAACTGGGATTACAGGTGTGAGGCACTGCGTCCAGCCGCATTTACTTTCCATATCTTACCTAAGAGAACCTTGCACATAGCCAACGCATGAGTGGGGGAAGTTCAGAAAAGATGATCATAGTAATAATAACAACAACCCCTCTTTTTTGTTTAGCCATTATCATTTTCAAAAACACTTTCCTATCCAGAATCTCATTCAAGCCTCAGGTTCAAACTGAGTAAAGATATCCTTTCCCATTTAAAAATTGTGGAGCTGAAACTCAGAGAGCTGGGACTGAAATCTCAGTCTTCTGATTGCAAATTCCTTTGCACAAGACAAACCAAAAAAAAAAGAAAAAGAAAAGAAAAAACTACACGTTTAGAAAAGCTTCTAAGGTATATCAACTTGGACAGCCAGCACCTATTTGCCTGTCTCTTCAGTAACAGAACAGTGCTTTTCCTCTGGGGACCTGCTGCCAATCTCCGTTTATGTTCTTCAGCCCAGGGAGAGAAAGGCAACTGAAGTCTGGCAATTCAAAGCATTGCCATAATAGCTGGTTCAGGAATGAGCAAGCAATCCAACCAGAGCCCTTGAGGGGTGAGGAGACACTTGCAGCACTTGAGACAGAGGGAGGCCCGACTCTCTTCCGTTGGTCTTAAGCATGGAAGCTGTGTCTGGAGTCATTGGCTGCCATCCTGCCCCCATGTGGAATGTGAGAAAGCCAATGTGGATGATAGGGAAGCCAAGCGACATGGTACATGTGAAATCATTTGAACCTCTGGATTTAGGCACACACCCCAGTACTTTTTATATACTTGAGCCAATTTTTTTTAAAATTATTTAAGCAACAAAAGTTGCAACAAAAAGTACATCATTTGCAACTAAAAGTGGCACCAGGCAACTGGAATTGCACAGTCTGTCACTTGGCTGATTCAAGTAGTTTCTTCCTCTTCTGTCTTGTTAGCCTTATGCAGATGCAGGCAATGCTACCCACAGCACTGGGTACCAGCATAACATTTAATTGCTGAAGACTAATGCACAGAAATTCCCTCAGTGCCATGCTATAGTTAACCACCTCTCCTCAGCAGCCTGGAAAAGTTAAGGAACCTCCCTTTGCCCAGACACCCAGTGGAGTAGCCTAGCCTGCTAGGTATTGTGAGGCAATTGTGTAGTGTGATAAGACTTACACCTCACTTAGTAGACATTGAGCGGGGCTGTAGCTGTGCTTGGACACCTGCATCAGATAGACCCCTGACAGTGAAAAGATGGCTCCCGATGGCAGTGGAGGTTTATGCAAGAGACAGAACGAGAATATTCTCCCTCAAGCATGGGTCATACATTCTCCCCTTCAGTCTGACTGATCCATCTTGGATCGTGCACTCATCATTAGATCAACAGCAGTTGCCAGGAGAATGCCATTCATTCATTGGCTTAGACTAACTAGGATCTACCCTGGAATGGCAAATGGTGTCAACTTCTTCTGAGTCACAATAAGAGGATTAGAGCCCCAAACTGGGATTCTGTTAAGAAAGAAATAGGGACGAGATATTGGGTAAGATCAAGAGTGTCATTACAACCACTACTTGACCATGTGGCTCTGGGCATATCCCTCTAGCTCTTTGGGCCTCAGTTCCTTGCCTGCAAATTGAAGAGAATAGAATCAAGGATATCAACACTCCCTATCTACTCTAATATGCTACAACTCTACTAACTCCTCATACAAAAGAGGAAAACCAAGTAGATAGTATGGGAGGCAGGGAAATTTGAGAATGGTGGTACTCACTGATGTTCACTCATTTCAAACTTGCCTCACTTTGGGGAAGATATCTTGATAGAACAGAGGTGTCTTTTAAAATTTTTTGTAGAGACAGGATCTCACTATGTTGCCCAGGCTGGTCTCAAATTCCTGGCCTCAAGCGATCCTCCCACCTCAGCCTCTCAAAGTACTGGATTTACAGGTGCCACCAGGCCCAGTCAAAGTAAAGCTTTTTGCTCTTCCTAACTACAAAAAACAATCAAAAGAATTTTCCGGATGCCTTTATTACAAAGTCGTATTTCTTATTATTCCATATTCTCTGGCATACAGAAAATCAATTTTAGGCACTGATGATTTTTTTAAGCAAAGTCTGGATTTAGCTTTTTTCTTTTCCTGGACCTGATCAGATCATACAACTACAGCACATTATAAATACCTGGGAAGATGTTTAAATCCCGATGCCAGGTTACAGCATGGACCACATAATTCAAACTCTCAAGGGGTGAGCACCTGGCATCAATAGCTTTTCAAGGCCCCAGCTAATTCTAGTGTGCCCCAAGGCTGAGAACACTGCCTTTGAGTCTGCCATAAAATCAATGGCTGCTGAATCCCAGTGGAGAAAGGAAAGTGAGTCCAACACTTCCCTACTCTCAACTATAGGAAAAGTAAAATTGTTGCTGGATCCTTAAAGTCTAATGATTCCTGAGATACCTAGGGGAGGGAAGGTGTTGTTCTCTCTCAGGATTCTGAGATATATTAATAGGAACCAGCCAGAATGGGAAGTCTTGCTCCTAAGACGTTGTAATTAAATCATATTCTCCAGTAAGATGGCCCTTCCTGACTCATCTCCCATGAAGAACTGTGGCTGGTCTTACTTCTGGAAGTGCCTCTAACCAGAGCTGTTTATAGGGCTCCTTAGCAAAAGGTCACTGAAGTTATTTTAGTATGATTTTATTACAGAAAGATTTAAGTAAAAGGGGCCAGAGAGGGCACCTGAAACATTCCAAATATTCATCAGGCAGAAGCACTTAACAAGAGGGACACCTCGACTGGAGAAGCTCCAATTTAGGGCTGATCCAATGCTGTGTGCACGTGTAGGCTGAGCCAGAGACTAAAAACAGGCACAAGAAGTCATCTCGGGCAGCCGAGGGACCTTTAAGGTGAGGCATAAAAGTGATTCAGGTCAAGGCATAATCTGCTCTGTTAACAGCATTTTAAAATGTTCCCCAACCTCTGACTTCTGAGACTGATAATATTCCAAGAATCCAAGACTAAATACTGGAGGGAAAGAAAATATTCCTACCACTAGCTTAGGAATATTTGGTCATTCCTTGAACCAGGGGTAAACGTGAGTACTATACTGGAAACCAAAACTCTATACTCTGTCTGCTCCATCATATTTCTAAGTAATTTGAGGGCTACAAAGCATAATAAATTACCGTCTACCGTAAGTATCTATTAAGCAGCTATGGCTTAGGGCTGTGCAATGCCTAAAAAGGTTTTGTCTCTAATTTCTAGCTAGTGCTTATTAAATATATGCCAATTGATTTATAAGAATTTATCAGAAAATAAATCAAACACATACTCAAAAGCCACTACCCACGCACAGGCATTACTAAAATGAAGACTACAGTAAGTTTTCCTTTCTCTATTGTAACCTAATCACAGACACTTATACTTTGTAAGCCCATTGCAGGCTCATAAGCACATTACTAACATTACTATAAATCTTGCTCAATATGAGGATCCTATCCTTTTTTTTTTGGGGGGGGGGGGGCGTGGTCAGATCGGGTCTAGCTCTGGCTCTTTAACCCAGGCTGGAGTGCACTGGCCTGCTCTCAGCTCACAGCAACCTCCTCCTTCTGGGTTCAAGCAATTCTCATGCCTCAGCCTCCAGAGTAGCTGGGATTACAGGTGTGTGCCGCCGTGCTGGGCTAATTTTTGTGTTTTTAGATGAGATGGAGTTTTGCCATATTACCCAAGCTGGTCTGGAACTCCTGGGTTCAAGCAATCCATCTCAGCCTCCCAAAGTACTGGAATTACAGGCATGAGCCACCACACATAGGCCCTTATCTCTTTTCAGAGATGCAATGCAAACTATTTGTATAAAAGGCTGGCATGAGCCAGCACAAGAGTGCCAGCTATACCCTGAATGCTAGGAGGATATCAGCACCAAGCCCCAGGCCCTGTGGGAAGAATTTAGTGCAGGAAAAAAAAAAAAGCGGCGCTATCTGTAACCAGAGCCATGCTAAAGCAGTTGACTGACTTTCATGTTTTCTTTAAAACTATTTTTTGACACATAATTGTACATAGTTATACATAACTATAACATAATTGTACATAATTGTATAATTGTACATGTGATTTTGATACATGAATATAATGTGTAATGATCAAATCAAGGTATTTAGGATATCCATCACCTCAAGCATTTATCATTCTTTGTGTTAGGAACATTTCAGATCTTCTCTTCTAGCTATTTTGTAATATACAATAAATTATTGTTAACCGTAGTCACCCTACTTGCTGTCAAACACTGAAACGTATTCCTTTTACCTAATTGTGTGTTGTACCCATTCACTGACCTTGCCCCTCTATCCCCAGTTATTTTATTTATTTTATTTATTTATTGAGACGGAGTTTTGCTCTTGTCGCACAGGCTGGAGTACAATGCCGTGATCTCGACTCACTGCAGCCTCCACCTCCCAGGTTCAAGCAATTCTCTTGCCTCAGCCTCCCAAGTGGCTGGGATTACAGATGTCCACCACCATGCCTGGCTAATTTTGTATTTTTAGTAGAGACAGGGTTTCACCATGTTGGCCAGGCAGCTTTCGAACTCCTAACCTTACGTGATCCACCCATCTCGGCCTCCGAAAGTGCTGGGATTACAGGCGTGAGCCTCCTTGCCCAGCCAGACTCATTTTAATCTAGCCCCTCAACCCAACCTGAGGTATCAGTCTAGGCTAGTTGGGGCCAAGAGGAACAGGTTCAAGTCAGATGCAGGTAATCATAGAGTGTGGAGCATGAAGCACACACAGCAATAATTAGAACTCTTTTAGCTGTGACTTACAGAAGCTCAAAAGAAATCAACTTAACCCATAAGACGATATATTGTATAACCCATAAGAGAATGACATGATAAATGGTGACATGATAAACTTCAAGGTATAGTACTGGCTGGATCTAAGTGCTCAAAAGCTGTTAACCAAAATTATTTGCCTTTTATTCCCCCACTCTGAGGATTTCCTCCATATTGGCTTCATCTTCAGACAGGCCCTCTCCCAGTGGTGGCAATAATAATTGCCAGAGGCTGGGTACAGTGGCTGAGGCCTGTAATCCCAACACTTTGGGAAGCCGAGATGGGTGGATCATTTGAGATCAGTAGTTCGAGACCAGCATGGCCAACATGACAAAATCACTGTCTCTACTAAAAATACAAAAATCAACCAGATGTGGTGGTGTGCACCTGTAATCCCAGCTACTCGGGAGGCTGAGGCATGAGAATCACTTGAGCCTGGGAGGCAGAGGTTGTAATCAGCTGAGAGCCACACCACTGCACGTCAGCCTGGGCATCAGAGTGACAGCCTGTCTCAAAAAAATAAAATAAGTAATAATTGCCAGAGACCCAGGATCACATTCTACCAGCTTAACAGCCCAGAGAGTTCTATCAAGAGCCCAGGGCTAGTTCTCAACGGCCTAGCGACAGTCACAGACCTATCTCTGAACCAACATCTGTGACCAGGGGAATGCAGTCCTCTCACTGGCCAGGCGTCGGTCGCATGCCCACTTCTCCTAGTAGGAAGAGAGGTCAGCCCTGCTCATACTACAACGACTAAGACTTGGAGGAGAGTGACCAAAAGAAAATCAGGGTGTTTTCCCAGAAGAATGGAAATAAAGGGTTAAAAACAACAGTTCTCCACTGCCTAGATGGTGCTGACCCACTTTGTGGATCCTGGAGTTATGATACCTATTCTTACCCTCACTCTCCTGTGCCGGAAACTTAATTAAATAAACAGTTTTAAAATGAATCAATGAACGAATCTGCTTGAGAGCATAAAACATGAACTATTTAAATATTCTACAGTCTTTGGTGACATGATAAGTGGAAAATATAAAAGCAAAGATCCAAAAATAATGGAAGAGATGAGGGGATGCTATAGGAAGAGGCAAGGCCTGAACTGGGTCTTAAAGGATGGGGAGAAATGAGGAGGGGAATGTGTTCTGTGCAAGGTCACAACGTGGGCACAGCACGGAGCTCAGACAAGTACCATGCATGCAGGGACAGAGAGAAAACTTGCCAGGATGGGCTTCATGTGGGGAAATAGTGGGATAGGAGTGGGAAGATAGGAGGGCCCACCGTGAGTCTGGGGGTGGCCATCCAAGGACCCAGAACTGTATCCTGTAGATGCTGGGATGGGGTAGGAAGGGAGGGTTGGCACTGAAGGAAGAGAGAAGAGTTCAGTTTGGGACAAGATGAGGCTGCAGTGTCAGCAGGAAGCATGAAGTAGGAGAGTGATGATGACAGTGCTGCTTTGCACAGATAAGCCTGGCGGAGACACGGAGGGGGCTGGACTGTCAGGCTGAGGATGGAGGCAGGGTGTCAGTCAGGAAGCTGCTGCCAGGTGGAGATAATGAGGGTCTGGACTCTATTCCTTCAGATTGCCTTTTCCAGCCCAGCTTCAGAAGCCCTTTCACAGCAGCCCCCACCCCATTACCCTTTCTCTCTCCTGCCTTTCCTGGCTCCTGATATGACAGCATGTCAGATATTTGGTTATCAAGAAACATCAAACTTGAGGAGGTTCCACATACAGAGGGTCTAAAGCGTACAATGCAAAGACCATGCCTTGCTAAATGATACAGAAGTCTCTTAGCAAGGCATGGCATGGAAGCACAAGTGAACCAAGGAAGATACAGCTCACTGTCCAACTCGTCAGAACGTTTTCTGAATAGCATTAAGCACTGGATTCTGTAAATCAACTCACAGAATTCGAATGTCGGTGTCACCGTTTACTGGCTGTGTGATCGTGGGCAAGTTATCTCTCTTAGCCTTGGTATTTCTCATCTGCAAAAAGAAAGTATAATTGAACTTCCCTCAGAGGTCCAGTATTAAAACTAATTGTGTTAATAATGTACGTAATCAGCCTGACTCAATAAATATCTATTATTACTATTATTTGCATCTGGAAACATCACAAGTCAACCTGTTGGTAGGACTCACCTAAACTTCCTCCCAAAGCTAAAAATCCCAACACTTAAGGGAGGCCTTTGGAGGCAGGGTTAAGCCCTTTTCCACAGATGCTCAGGCTGAGCTGAGTCTCTCCTGAAAGATACCGACCACTAGAGGGAGAGTGGACTTCCAGAAATCACAGCCCCTTTAACCCAATGTCTTTCAAATTGCAGGTTTCAAACACGTTAGTGGTTGTAATACCAACTTAGTGGGACTCAACTAGCATTTTTTTAATAAGCTAAATAGAACACATCTGCATTAATTTCAGAAGATACAGGTAGATATTGTTTCATAAAGCCCTTTGCTTCAGTTAACTAATTATATAGACATGTATGTTGTGGATCCCAATACAAAGTATATTTCTCACTGTGCGTCATGGTCAACTCTCAGGAGATCTTGAGAAACACTGCCATAAAGGATGTGCAGGAGAAAGCCACTTGTGTTGTTCATTCTCAAACACCAACAGGCCACACTGAGGTGAGTCACTGTTCTATGTCAAAGAAGAATCAGACACAGAAGCGGAGGACTGGATTTAATTAATGACACCCCACTTTGTTAGGAACTTTTGTTGTTTCTCAGATTCTCTTCCTCTGGTGTTCATTAGGCATCTCTCAAGGTCTAACCTGGCTCTCCTTTTTCAGGCCTGTAAATGCCCTGCATGGCTCTCATCCTAGGTGATCGCATTTACTCCCAAGGCTTCCATTGGTTCCTCTATGTGGCTGAATCCTGAACTACATCTTTGGCTTTTAACTCTAGATATGTATTTCCAAATGATAGCTAGAATTCACTCCATGGATGTTCCATAGACCCCTCAAATTCAGTCTGATTGAAACCCACTCATTTCAATTTCCAATTGAAACCCAACTCATTTCCCTTTATAAAAAGAGAAGTAAAAGGCCCTGGTCCTGTGTTCCTTCTCTTGGCTCCTCTTTCCTATCAGTCACTGTGTTAGGCTGTTTTTGCACTGCTATAAAGAAATACCTGAGATTGGGTAATTTATAAGAAAAAAGGTTTAATTGCCTCACAGTACTGCAGGCTATACAGGAAGCATGAGGCTGGCATCTGCTTGGCTTCTGAGAAAGCCTCAGGAAACTTAGAATCACGGTGGAAGGCAAAGGGGAAGCAGGCACATCACATGGCCAGAGCAGGTGCCAAAGAGAGGGGAGAGGTGCCAGATCTCATGAGGACTCACTCACTATCATGAAGACAGTACCAAGAGGATGGTACTAAACCATTCCTGAGAAATCCGCCCCCGTGACCCAATCACCTCCACCAGGACCCACCTCCAACATTGGGGATTACATTTCAACATGAGATTTGGGCAGCGACACACATCCAGACCTTATCCAGTCACCCAGGTGAGAAAATTCAGTTATGGGCAAGTCTTCTTTCTCCCTCTGTCACTGCCGAGGGTACTGGATTCCCCATTAGAATTCCTCCACCATTCAGGGGGGCACTGTCCTTCTAATACTTCCTATTAGAATCGTCATCGTGCTCCTCTCCCATCAGAGTTTATTACGTGTACTTCTACCGAGTCACTTATCCGTCCCCAGTGCTTCATCGGTCCAGTCTACTCTTCCCCCCGACTCATGGTGTTTTAGATGATTCGTGTATCTTCTTACTGGTCTCCCTGTTTCCCGCCTCCCACTTTTCCCATGGAGCCTGCAGGCCATCAGCTACCTCACCAAAACACAGGTTGAATTGTGTCATTCTCTCGTATCATTCTGGTTTTAATAACATGCAGTAACTCCAAAGAACAACCAAAATAAATACAATATATAAGCATAGGATTTAAGTCCCAAGCCAAAAATGACAAGTGATTCCATCTCAATTGCCAATCCCAAATGATTCATGAAGAACTATGTTGAGAAGAATTCTGAGGCTTCATTCAAATTCAAGAAGAAAGTTAGCAATGGGCAAAATGGGGGGAAGTGGGCATCCCTGATCTAGGCTCAATCTATTTTTTTTGCTTCTTCCCACATACTCTGCCAACCATTCAGCCACAAGAACTACTTATCATTGCCCAAATACACCACACAATTCTATTAACCACAAAGACAGTTTATGTTTATAATTCCTTTCTTTACTGTTAGCTTACTCTTGCGTCAACTTCCTGTTAGAATCCTCATCCTGTTCCTCTACTATCAGAGTTTATTATGTGTATCTCTACTGAGCATGTATCAACCTCCCTTATAATATATATATATTATATTATATATATAAGTGCCTGGCACATAGTAGGTACTCAAGTGACAATTATCAGGAGGAACGGAGGGTAAAGTGCTTGCAATGGCCTTCCTGGCTTCACTCCCCATCTGACTCTGTCTTTCCTTCCAGACACTCACCCACGGCACTGCAGTTTGCACTCGCACTTATGAGAAAGAGGCATGACCTGACTGCACTGTTGCTGACTCCTACTCTGCCAATCGGCTACCCCTCAACTCAGCACCACATTGCCTCATTTCTTCCTCTGCATTTTGTACAAATCCACAGATTCTTCTAGGGTCAGGTGCCACTGGCCTGGATCCACTTCCAGTTTCCATTGTGTATGTGTTTCTTTTGTTAACAGCATTCATAGGGTGCTCTGAGGTCAATAAAGCAGAGCCAAGGCCACCCAGTTGCCTTTCTGCCTTTGGTAACGTAACTTTGGGAGTCATGTATCAAAGTGTGGGCAGAAATAACTGCCTGAAGCTTACTCAGGAAGAAGCACTGGATGGGAGACTGAAATGGACAGTCTCAGAGACTGATGATCAGCTGATCACCTTACACATTTAATAATAAAACACAGTACCTACACTTTGCCTTACACTGCCCCCCTCCATGGTCAAATTTCCTAGTTCGGTCAGTGGTGGGGCTTCCCCAGATTTGGCTGTTGAACTGCCGCTTCAGGCCCATCCTACACTAAGAGCTCTTGGGCCTGGCTGTTCAGTGAAATGCTATAGGCTCTCCCTTTCCAGAATTCAGGTTCAGGGCACAGAACCCAGGCTTGTACTATGGTGGGGGGAGAAAATGACCACTGGCCAAGATGATTGCTGATCTATGCACCAGGCTAGTTACTCATGGTTACAAATTCTTACTACTTCTCTATAATCAACTCTGAGGGAAGAGGGCATCTGATCCTTACAAAAGGGAGGTCTTATAAGTGATCTCCCAAGAAGGCTATGACCAGCTAGAGCCTTTGGCTCTGTACCTCTGCTGGGCATCTCTCCAAAGTCTAAGGTAACATATTAAATGCTTTTGTGGGCTAGTGCAGGCTCAGTCACTTTAAGTCTGTAAGTTGCCCAGGAAGAAGGATTGTAGGAAAAAGAACTTTCAGTAAGTTTAAAACCAAACACATTTCCATTTAGTGACAGGAATTTAAGCAGGGACCTGAAGTGGAATCAACTGATTCACAGAGTAATAAATACAAAGTAGAACAATGATCTTGGCTTCAGCTGTCTGGTTCAGTGGTCTGCTGGAATGCAATACACATTTGACACTGCAGATTGTTTTCTAGCTGTGGTGACCACTGGATGTCACTTCTAGCACAGTAGAACTATGTTAGGAGGAATGGGAAAAGTGAGCACCACTTCTCACCATGTTCTGCCTCTTGCTGCCAGTCTCTCTCTGCTCCCATGTTGGATGCAGCAGAGATCACCCACCAATTGGCCCAGGAGAGACCAATAGGAAGGGTCCAATCACTCTTCTCCACCTACAGCCAGACTCACCTCCACAACAGTCTCTGGCTCTAGCCTGGATTCTTACAGGAATCTAGCTCTGGCAGTGGCAGCTGGAGAGGATAATGGAACCTCCTGCTGAATGAAGGAAGTTGGGTGAATGAATGGGTGAGCTGCAGGGTTTACTTGCAAAGGGGCCAGGAGTGATAAGGAAACAACTCATTCAGGCAGCTGCTTCTGACCTCTAACTCCCAAACCTGCCTGTTGCATGAGGGGAAGCCATCTCCATGGAAGCAAAGTTAATGGGGTGGGAGGCTATATTCTCACTATTGAGTGTTTCCAGGAGCCTCAAGGCATGAGGCTCCTGGTTCCTTACTCTCAACCACCCCACACTCTTTCTACTCTCACTCCTTGTGTTTCTTCTTGTGCTTCTTCTTCTTTTTCTTCTTCTTTGCTGCCTTGCTGTCTTTTGATGTGTGCCTTGCCCTCTTGCCTGTATCACTCTCAGAGTCTGAGCTGTCAGAATCAGACGACTTCCTGTCTCTATGTTTCTTTTTCTTCTTCTCCTGAAATGAAAATATTAAAAATCAACATTGTAAGTATATATTTGCTTTAAACAATCATAGCACATAATTGGCCAGGTGAAGTGGCTCACATCTGTAATCCTAGCACTTTGGGAGGCCAAGGTGGGAGGAATGCTTGAGGCCAGGAGTTCAAGACCAACCTGGCTAACAGCGAGATTGCATCTCTAAAAAGAGAAAAAACATAATCAATAGGGGACCACTTAGTAATTTCTTTTTTTTTAGACAGTCTCGCTCTGTTGCCCAGGCTGGAGTGCAGTGCAGTGGCACAATCACAGCTCACTGCAACCTCAACCTCTGGGGCTCAAGCGATCCTCCCACCTCAGCCTCCCAAGTAGCTGGGACCACAGGTATGCGCCACCACACGCTGCTAATTTTTGTGGAGATGGGGTTTCTCCATGTTGCCCAGGCTGGCCTTGAACTCCTAAGCTCAAGCAATCTGCCCACCTTGGCTTCCCCAAGTGCTGGAATTAAAGGTGTGAGATACTGTGCCCGGCCACCACTTAATAAAGTGTAAGACATTAAAAACAACAAGGTAAATCTTTAAGTACCAACAAGAAAAAAATAGCTAAAACATGTTAAGTAAAAGAACCAAGACATAATGAATGCAGTATGTATTGTAGATTCCAGTGTGTGTAACATATACGTGTGTATTTATATATATATGCACCTGACATAAAGTGTATATATTACACATACTTGTGTATATTTAGTATACACAGAGAACATTGAAAAGGATACATCAAACTGGTAATAAGTGTTACACATTGGGAATGAATTGAATGGGGGGAAGGATATGGGTCTTTCACTTTTTCCTTTATATACTTCTGTCCAATTTGATTTTTTTAAAAAACAAGTATCTGTTACTTTCATTTTTTAAAGTGCAGGATATTAAAGCTGAAAGGGGTCCCTAAGATTAGCCAGTCTATCTAGAAACATTGACTCACATATCCAAGGTCAAAGAATAAGAGTAAAAGATTTAGAACTCCTGACTCCCATTCTGGTTTCTATTAGATCCTGCTGCCAGGGGAAATAACTGCCATCAAATAATAAACCTGTACTTGCTACCCTTGAATATTTATCATCTCTAATTTTACAGCCACCTCACAAGATTATACTCATAAAGAAAAGAGCTGAGAAAGAACTATCCCAAAACTATATGCGCCACACCATGCTACCAAAGTAACAGTACAAACCCATACAAAGGATGACAGGCAGATTTCCAAGTGTCTAATGGGGCAGTATGGGCAGATTTTAAGCACGGCATAAATCTCTTCTTTGAATTTCAAGTATCTATATTGCCTCCATAAGGTTTCTAAGAAGAGGGAGAAAGTATGGGAGGAGAAAGAGAGCAGAAAAGGATGCCAGCTTCCAACCAGCACCCTGAGAGCTGTAAATCTGGCTGAATGATATACCAGGTCTTAGGAGCTGGCTTTGAGAAATGGTGGAAAGAACAATGAAGCAGATATTAGATAGACCTGGACCTGAGTTCTAGCTCTGCCATTTACTATTCTGTATCCGTGGGCAAGTCATCTCACCTCACTGAAGACTGGTCCCTTAAAATGTATAATGGAGGTAAGAATAACATCTACATCCTTTACAAAAAATAAAAATAGCTAGGTGTGGTAGTGCCACACCTGTAGTCCCAGCTAGTCAGGAGGCTGAGGTGGCAGGATCGCTTGAGCCTGGGAGCCGGAATTGCAGGGAGCCATAATCCTGCCACTGCACTCCAGCCTGGGCAACTGAGTAAGACCCTTAATCAAAAACAAACAAACAAACAAAAACAAAACAAAAACAAAAACAAAAACCCACCTGTGTCATATAGCTGTGGTGACGAGTTAATCAGATAGTATCTAAGGCTTAGACGAGTTTAAAGCCACTTGTCCCAGATCACATAGGCACAGCTGGGATCTTCACATAATCATATGAATGGAAATTTCCTGAGTTTTCCTATGTAGCACATGGCCCTTCTTTCTGTATAGTGACAGGAGGCCTCATGGTATGGTCATTAGAACAATAAATTTTGGAATAAGATAAAGTTCACATTCCAACTATGCCGCTTAAGTCACTATGTGACTTAGAACAACGATTTAACTTTTTCAAACCTCAGTTTTCTTTTCAGTAAATGGGAACGAATAAGTACCTATTTTAAAAGATACTATGAGGTTTAAACAAGATAAGCAGTAACTATAGTGCCTGACACATTATAGGTACTTAGTGGGAGCTACATGTATTTTTCTCTCATTAACTCCCAGGATGTTCTGACAACCTGGCCAAGTATCTACAGGACATAAGTCAGAATTTTAAGAGGAGATGAAGTAACAATTCTTTCTTGGCATCTCCAAAGGAGTAGAGAGAAGGGAACAAAGCTTCTCACACCCACGTTACCAAGCTATAACAACCATGGCTGGGAGGAGCTGAGAATTGGCAAATCAATACTTTAGCTGTGTTGCTGTATCTTCCTGGATGGCAAGACCATGGAAGTCCATCACAGGGTATTATGAGGTCAGGAGTCTCACTGGGTTCTGCCAGACACTAGGGGAAGATCCTGGGAAAGTAAAAATGAAAATGCAGAGTGTGGCACCAGTTCCCTGCAAGCCTGGTCCAGTATGGATAAATAAGTGAGGAGAGTAATAATACTGCCTTACACCTAAACAGTGCTTTAGTATATCAAGCTTTTTGCATTCTTATCTTACAATAATAATCTGTAGGGTCAGAATTCATGAGTTATTATCTCCATTTTACAGATGGAAAAACTGCAACTCAGCAATGTAAAGTGAGTTGACCAAGGCTAAAGCAGCAAAACCACTGTACTTTCTAACACAGAGTTTGGCACACTTCGCTCTCTCTCAAAGATGCAGGCTCAGAAGGAGGGAAGATAAAAACAAATCACTAGAAAGCCCTGGCGCGCTGGAACATGGACTCTAGCTAGCAAGAAGGGCTCAAGGAGATGGCCTTCTCTTAGACCTCAACTTTGAAGCAAAAGCTGTTTTGCAGCCTGAACAAAGACAATTCAATCTTCCAGCAGATGGTGTCATTTTCCCTGTGTGTCTAGCCTTGAGCTACAGAACAAAAGAACAATCACTTCAGAAGTTGTTGTTCAAAAGCAAAGTTGGGAGTTGGGGTTGGGGGAAGACTGAGAGCCGGAAGGTGAACCAAACTTCTGCTCTCAACTGCATTCAAGTGAGAAGGGAAACAGAAGATAATAGTTTTAAAAAATGGTGTGGACTCAAGTGTTAGTTGGAAATAGAAAATTAAAAATAATTTTTTTTTTTAGACGGAGTCTCGCTCTGTTGCCCAGGGTGGAGTGCAGTGACGCGATATTGGCTCACTGCAACCTCCACCTCCCAGGTTCAAGCAATTCTCTTGCTTCAGCCTCCTAAGTAGCTGGGATTGCAGGTGTCCACCACCACATCCGACTAATTTTTGTACTTTTAGTAGAGACTGGGTTTCGCCATCTTGGCCAGCCTGGTCTTGAACTCCTGAACTCATGATCCACCTGCCTTGGCCTCCCAAAGTGCTGAGATTACAGGTGTGAGCCACTGTGCGGGCCAGAAAATTCAAAATAAAAAATTTTTAAATGACACAGGGGTGTAAGCCCATGGTGCAGGTCAAGAGGGGCAGTGAAAAGAAGCCACTGCTCAATGTTTCAAAGTCTGTTCTCTAGGAAAAGCACATATCCTTTGCTAGAGCAGCTAGTCCTCCTATTTTCACTATACTTCTGAAACATGATAGCAGCAGCCCAGTGTGAGACAAAAACAAAAATTAAAGCAAAAGCTAAAAGGAGAATACAGCAGTGAACATTTATTGAGTACTTAATTTTCTATTTTATTTATTTACTTATTTTTAAGATGGAGTCTTGCTCTACTGCCCAAGCTGGAGTGCAGTAGCCTGATCTTGGCTCACTGCAACATCTTGCTCCTGGGTTCAAGCAGTTCTCCTTGAATCACTTGTAGTCCCGAGTAGCTGGGACTATAGGCACATGCTACCACGGCCGGCTAAGTTTTGTATTTTTTTTTTTTTTTTTTTTTAACCAGACTCGGGATTTTACCATGTTAGCCAGGCTGGTTTCAAACACCTGACCTCAAGTGATCTGCCCGCCTCAGCATCCCAAAGTGCTGGGATTACAGGCATGAGCCCATACCTAGCCAGTACTTAATTTTCTAAGTGCTAGGATGGGCACGCTGCACACATATCTAACCTTCACAACCAATTTATAGACTTGGCATAAGTATCCCTATATTTTCAGGAAAGGAAACTGTAATTTCAGAGAGGCTGATTGAGATGAACTGACTTGCCCACATGGTAGAATCTGGATTTGACTCAGGCCAGGTCCCAAAGTAGATGTTCTTTCTAGATCTGTCTATATGAAAGGCAGCAACTAACTTAACACCTCCCAACCAAAAGGCACTGATATGGCCAGAAATCAGTCAAGAAAACAAGCATTTCTTCTTGCAAAACGATTGATTCTCAAGAGATGATTTGATTTTCAAGTTGATTCTCTAGGATAAACCTTGGGTAAGCAGGATAGAGGGTGATTCCTGTCTAGAACTTGCCTACAAGGCACCAGTATACCATAGGTTGGAAAGGAAAAGGCAGTATCAGAAGAAAAAGTTTTATCAATCGACTCAAGTATTGATTGACATTTACTATCTACAAAGCACTTTAGAGAGCCATAGTTACATACAGTGTTTTGAGACTGTTTAAAAAAAAAAAAAGACCGAATAAGGCAAATGCACAAAAGATATTTCAGGAAATTATCCTAAGTGGCTTATTACTAGGTTTCTTCCCTTCTCTCTTATTCAAAGACATTGTCTATTTTTTTTTTTTTTTTTTTACCTAAACTATATTCCAAGCCACCATCATCTCTCACCTGGATTATTATCCATCAACTCTCTGCTTCTACTCTTGCTTTCTGACCATCTCAGTTTCCACACAGCAGCCAGAATAATTTTCTTAAAAGGAAGTCAGATCATGTCATTTTTCTGCTCAAAACTGCTAATAACATCCATCTCACTCAAGTGATACATGAAATCCTCCCAATCACCTATAAGGCCCCAATGATCTGGGTTCCTTCTGATCGAACTTCCTCTCCTACCACTCTCTTTTCATTCATTTCACTCTAGCCACACTCGCCTCCTTAATGTTCCTTAATCATGCCACTCTTTCCCAATATCTAGCTGTTACACTTGCTGAAATGCTCTCTGCACTCATCTGAATAGCTTGTGTCCTCACTTCCTTCTGATATGCACTCAAATGACACTTCATGAGAAAGGCCTGGCCTTACCACCCTATCTAAAATGAAAGTCACCTGCTCCCCACATCCTCATTCTAGGACTCCCTATCTCCCATAACTAAATTAATTTCTCTCTATAGCACTTATCACTACTTGACACATTATTTTTACTATTTTGTATTTGTTTACCAGATTATCTGTATCAATTGACCCCATCTATTAGAATCTAAGTGTCATAAAGATAGGGATTTTACCTGTTTTGTTCACTATTTTACCTGCAGTGGCCAGAATAGTTTGGCACATAGTAGAAGCTCTATTAATGAATAAAGCTGGAGTACAGTGTGTGGGAAGAGACTGGTGGGAGATGATGCTAAGAAGCTGGGCAGATTGTGAAGAGTCTTAAAGGAACTTAGACTTTATGTCATAGAAGAAAGGGAACCACTGAATGCTTCTGAGTAGGCAACACTGGGCAACACTCTCTGCTCTATCTGAATAGGCAGAGAACTTGCCTCTGAGTGGGCTCAGGACTGGCAACGTTTCTCCAGATAGGCACCAGAAAAAGTTCTCTGGACAGCAGGACAGAGCCAACACTGCAGCCAAAGAATAACATTCATATTTCTTGTTCTTCTATATATGGTAGAGCAGAAAACCGCATAGTACAATCAAAAGAAAATTATATTCTGAATCAAATATATCTAAAGTTCACTATAATCAGTGGGCAGCTTGGTCCCCAAGGCACATAATTCCTCGTAACATAGCACTGATTCAGAAAGACCTACCAGTTGGCATATGATGAATGAAACAGGCCAGCAAAGCACAGACCACAAATTCATTGGAAGATTATCCAGGGAGTCACTACAAAATCTCCATTCCTATTTTACCAACCACTTCATAATCCACTTCCAATTGCAACACACAGTTTCCTTTTATTCTAATTATGCCCCCCACAAATTACTTATAATATTCAGACATTGGGACAAAAATTGTTCATGGTACTGGATGCACAAAACTAAACCAATGCATCCTGGACTTGTGAGAAAAGGCATTCAATACACGTATGTTTTAATAAAAAGAGGTGGGAAGGCTCAAGGTTAGGAAGATCCGTTATTCTTAGTCCTGCCCCTGCTCCCTTCATTATCACCCACTACCAGCAGCAGGAGTCAGTACCTATTACTCTGCAAACTGAGGGCAGGTCTCACTGAGTAAAGACACCCAAGGACTTAGAGAGAGCAGAGATTATGAAGTACATTCATTCAAAAGTAGTTAGTGCATGCATTCCTATTAAGTATCAGGCATTATTTGTAATAGGTGACATCCTTTCTTTACCCTGGGCTATTTTCTGGTGGTTCCTCAACAGGTCTACCATCATTTGTCTTAGAGGCTTTGCATTGTCTTTCACCAGACTACAAAAAGTGAGGCAATGAAATAGACTTGTGAAGAAATAGAGATGAGAACCCAATGAGACTTTCCAGTTCTAGTCCTAGGTGGCCTGACTACATTGCATTTTCTGTCCTTGGATGTCCATGAGATCAAATGAAATGTGTTTCTGTCTTTTACCACCACACATACCTTGGTTGCTCTTTCTCCTTACTCGATTAGCTGCTTGAGTGAAGACATTATATGACCTTTATTTCATGAGTTACTTTTTTTTTTTTTTTTAACAGTAAAAATGCAGGGCTGGGCATGGTGGCTAACGCCTGTAATCTCAGCACTTTGGGAGGCCGAGGCAGGCGGATCATGAGGTCAAGAGATTGAGACTAGCCTGACCAACACGGTGAAACCCCGTCTCTATTAAAAATACAAAAATTAGATGGGTGTGGTGGCGCACACCTGTAGTCCCAGCTACTAGGGAGGTGGAGGCAGGAGAATCGCTTGAACCTGGGAGGCAGAGGTTGCGGTGAGCCGAGATCATGTCATTGCACTCCAGCCTGGTGACGGAACAAGATTCCGTCTCAAAAGAATAAAAAATGCATTAACTGAACTTCACATGAGTTACAATCATATATGCCCTTCCACACACCAGACATTCCTACTCTTCACTGTCCAGATCAGAGGCATGGACTGCTGAAGGCATTTTCCTCCGCAAATAAATCTACTCAGTTCCATATTTGGCTCCCAGAGCTGACTAGTCCTGAAACAAGTGTCCAAATCTGCCACTCACACACCAAAAAAAGCCATCTCAGGCAGATTTTACTGGTAAGGAAAATCAACCACCTACTGAAATCCAAAATTTAGAGGGTAAAAAGAAACAATCAAGAGGTCTGGAATCTTGATTACGGTTGTGAACAGAAACAAATCAATAGGTAACATCACATGGCTGCTAAGGGTAGCTGGGAACAAAAGAAAAATCCACCAAAAAGTGACCTCATGTGTCCTGATATGTCAAGTATATAACACAATGCTAGAAACCTATGAAGCAGATAAGACATATTTCTTCAGTAAATGAATAACTGAAGAGTTAAATAAATGAATAGCTGAAGTGTGATATACAGAAAAGAATATTGTTAGTAATCTGAAGACACAGGTTCTTATTTCAGCACCATCTCTTATATTTGTGTGACTTCCGGTGAGTTACGTTAATTTCTCTGAATCTCCATTTTCCTCATGTGTAAAATGGTGGGATAATAATATCTGCTCTGGCTATCTCATAGGATTGTATAAAGATAAAAAGAAAGAAAAATAGGAAGGTATTTTATAAACTGTAAGCACTAAACAAATATAAGGCATAAAAGATAATGAAGGGATTAACAATGAGGTGAAAGGACAATGACGCTAAATGATATCTGGGTAGAAATAGTGGGCATCAAGAGGAAAGTTTTACCCTTCTCAACTTCCTAGAAAACGTTTCAATCAAAGAGGACTCATGAGTTAGAAGTTCATATACACAAAGATACTTTTTCATTTTTGAGATGCAGTCTTGCTCTTTTGCCCAGGCGGGAGTGCAGTGGCACAATCTCCGCTTACTGCAACCTCCGCCTCCTGGGTTCAAGCAATTCTCCTGCCTCAGCCTCCTGAGTAGCTGAGATTACAGGCATCCACCACCACGCCTGGCTAAGTTTTGTATTTTTAGTAGAGATAGGGTTTTGCCATGTTGGCCAGGCTGGTCACAAACTCCTGACCTCAAGTGATCCACCCACCTTGGCCTCCCAAAGTGCTGAAATTATAGGCATGAGCCATTGCACCTGGCCGAAGATACTTTTAAAAAATAATAATGCATGATGATTATTACTGCCATTGTTCATCAGCCCATTCCTCTACTAAGTGAAAGGCAATGGAGGGTTGGATAGTGGGTTGACTAAGCAGGTCATGAAGAGCCTCATACCTAGCAGATCGTCAATAATTGGTTTGGTGAACTGAAATACACATCTCAAAGCAGCTTTAGAAACAAAGCAATAGCAAATTGTACTCAATATATTCAGCAAAAAGAACTCAACCAAAGACCCACAGAAGTGAGATATCCAAATAAGCATTTTAGGAATGTAACAAGTATCATTTACCTCTAAAAGGTTAAAAGAGGAAGAATAATACTCGGAACATACAAATAGAAACACAGTTAAAAATCTAGATCTGGCTTGAGCCCAGGATGTCAAGGCTGCAGTGAGCCACGATCATGTGACTATACTCCAGCCTGGGTGATACAGCAAGACTCTGCCTCAAAATAAAAAAAAAAAATCTAAATCTGTGAAAAAATTATTTATGTTTACAGATGACATGATCTTCTATGTAGAAAACCCTAAAGATTCCACAAAAAAATCCTGTTAGAATGAATAAATGAATTTAGCAAAGTTGCAAAATACAAAACCAACATGCTAAAATCAGTTGTTTCTATGCAGTAACAATGAGCAATCCCAAAAACAATTAAGGTAACAATTCATTCACACAGTAGCATCAAAAAAGAATAAAATACTTAGGAAGAAACTTAACCAAGGAGATGAAAGACTTGTATACAGAAAATTACAAAATGTTGAAAGAAATTAAAGAAGATACAAATGAATGGAAAGACATCCAATTTTTATGGAAGATTTAATACAGTTGAAATGTCCATACTATCCAAAGCAATCTACTGATTAAATGCAATCCCTATCAGAATTTGCAAACATATAAAAATCTTTTCTTTTCTTTTTTTTTTTTTTTTGAGACAAGAGTCTTGCTCTGTCACCCAGGCTGGAGTGCAGTGGCACGATCTCGGCTCACTGCAACCTCCACCTCACAGATTCTAGCAACTCTCCTGCCTCGGCCTTCCATGTAGCTGGGATTACAGGCACCCACCATTGCACCCGGGTAATTTTTGTATTTTTTTTTTTTAAAGATGGGGTTTCACCATGTTGGCCAGGCTGGTCTTAAACTCCTGACCTCAGGTGATCCACTCACCTTGGCCTCCCAAAGTGCTAGGATTACAGGCGTGAGCCACCACGCCCAGCTTTTTTTTTTTTTTTAAGTAGAGACGAGGTTTCACCATCTTGGCCAGGCTGGTCTCTAACTCCTGACCTTGTGATCCACCTGCCTGGGCCTCCCAGAGTGCTGGGATTACAGGCGTGAGCCACCGCACCTGGCTGCAAAAATATAAAAACCTATCTTAAAATTTATATGAAATCTCTCAAAGGGCCCCAAGTAGCCAAAACAATCTTGAAAAAGAACAAAGCTGGAGGATTCACAATCCCTAATTTCAAAGCTTACTAAAAAGCTACAGTAATCAAAACAGTGTGGTACTGACTTAAAGACAGACATATAGACCAGTGATCGAATAAATCCTCACATATTTGGTCAAATGATTTTCAACAGGGTGCCAAGACCTTTGTGTGGGGAAAAGGACAGTCTTTTCAACCTATGGTGTTTTAAAAACTGGAGATTTACATACAAAGAAAATTTGGACCTTTCTGTACACCGTATACGAAAATAAACACAAAATGGATCAAAGACCTAAATGTAAGAGCTAAAGCTACAAAATTCTTAGAAAATAATATAAGGGAACCAGCCGCAATGGCTCACACCTGTAATCCCAGCACTTTGGGAGGCCGAGGTAGGCAGATCATGAGCTCAGGAGATTGAGACCATCCTAGCCAACATGGTGAAACCCCGTCTCTACTAAAATACAAAAAATTAGCCAGGCGTGGTGACACACACCTGTACTCCCAGCTACTCAGGAGGCTGAGACAGGGGAATCGCTTAAACCCATGAGGCAGAGGTTGTAGTAAGCCGAGGACACACCACTGCACTCCAGCCTGGTGACAGAGCAAGACTGTCTCAAAAAAAAAAAAAATTACTAAATAATAATAATATAAGGGAAAAGCTTCATGACACTGGATTTGGCAATGATTTCTTGAATCTGACACCAAAAGCACAAGCAGTAAGAGGGAAAAAAGGTAAGTTTAACTTAAACAAGATTAAACTTTTTTGTGCAATTAATACTATCATGAATATATTCAACATTATGAACTGTACACTTAAAAATAGTTAAGATGGTAAATGTTATATATTCTTTATCACTATTTTTTTTTTAAGACTAGTCAAGTGCAATAGTGAGAAGGGGGGAAAGAGTAGAACAAGGAGTTCGATCTGTAACTGACTGTGAACAATCAATTGAGATAATTTACTACCTTTGGACCAGCCTCTTTATCACTATTTTAAAAATCTAAATCTGATGGGAAAAAAGGGACACTATCAAAAGAGTAAAAAGACAATCCACAGATTAGAAGAAAATATTTGCAAACTATATATCTGATGGGCTTGATATCCAGAACATATAAAAAAAATCCTACATATCAACAACAACAAAATAAACAACCTTATGCAAAATAGGCAAAGAACTTAAATAGCCATTTCTCCAATGAAAATATACATATGGCCAATAAGCACATGAAAAGACATTCAACATCACTAATCATTAGGGAAATGCAAATCAAAATCACAATGAGACATCACTTCACATGCATTAGCATGGCTACTCTCCAAAAAAACACAAAACCCAGAAAATAAGTGTTGGCAAGGATCTGAAGACACTGGAACCCTTGTACATTATTGATAGAAATGTACAGCGGGAAACAGAGTGGTTCCTCAAAATATTAAAAACATAATATATGACCCAGCAATTCCACTACTGGGTATATACCAAAAAGAAAGGAGAGGGGGTCTCAGAGATATGTATACATCCATGTTCACAGCTGCATTATTTACAATAGCCAGAAGATGGAAGCAACCCAAGTGTTCACCACAAATGAATGGATAAGCAAAATGTGGTATACATATAAAATGGGGCCGGATGTGGTGGCTCATGCCTGTAATTCCAGCACTTTGGGAAGGCAAGGTGGGAGGACTATTTGAGGCTAGGCATTCAAGACCAGCCTGAGAGACACAGCAAAACCCCATCTCTACAAAAACTAAATTAGCTGGGCATGGTGGCACACTCACACTCCTGGATCACTTTAGCCCAGGAGGTTGAGACTGCATTGGGACATGATTGTGCCACTGCACTCCCACCTGGGCAACAGCATAAGACCCTGCTTCATGCATACAACAGAATATTATTTGGCCTTAAAAAGGAAGAAAATTCTGACATATGCTACGATGCAGACGAACTTTGAGGACATCATGATAAGTGAAATAAGCCAGTCACAAAAAGACAAATACCATATGATTCCAAGACAGAAAGTAGAACCATGGTTGCAGGTGTAGGGAAGAGGGGTGAATGGGGGTTCTCGAGATGAAAGGTGGTGATGGTTGTACAACAATATGAATGTATTTAATGCCAACGAACAATATACTTCTATAATGGTAAATTTTATGTTGTGTATTTTCCTACAAAAACAAACAAAAAACACTGTATAAAAAGGCTGATTTTGGTTTCTCAAATGGATCAGTGTATTCCAATGTTTTCCAATCACTGAGACAATGTGTTCTCATGTGTTCCAATCACTGAGACAGGGCCAAATGTGGAAAAAGCAGCTTTGGTTATGAAAATTAAGTTTTGGGTGTATTAAGCTTGATGGCTAACTAGACAACCAGATGTAGATGTGAAATAGGCAGTCTTTTACCTAAATTTGGAGTTCCAGAGAAAAAGTCAAGAATAGCAATGCAGATTTGAATAAAATAACGATACAAACACTTAATTTGGGGGTTATTAGTATAGGGATAACATTTAAAACCACAGGACAGAATGAGATTACCTTGGAACACTCCAACATTCAGAATTAAAGCATAGGGTGAGAAAACAACAATGAACAGAAGTGGGCAGTGACATAAAGAAGGTGGTTTTTGCTCTTGTTGTTTTGAGGCAGGGTCTCGCTCTGTCGCTCAGGCAGGAGTGCAGTGGCATAATCACAGCTCACTGCTGCCTTGACCTCCTGAGCTCAAGTGATCCTGCCACCTCAGCCTCCTGAGTAGCTGGGACCACAGGTGTGCACCACCATGCCCAGCTAATTTTCTCTGTTTTATAGAGACAGGGTCTCCCTATGTTGCCTACATTGGTCTCAAACTCCTGGACTCAGGCTATCCTCCGGCCTCAGCTGGGATTATAGGCATGAGCCATCATGCCCAGCCAAAAAAGGTGTTCTAAAAAAAAAAAAAAATGGCCAGACCTAGGCCCTGTAAACATGGTAGAGGGCAAATATATGTATTTTAAAACTCACTAGGCTACAGCATTCAGTAGTCTGAATGAGAGAAGTGAGTGAGGGGATAAACTGCATAGTAGCAGCAGGAAATGGATAAAGAATTTTGAGATATGTACTTAAAAGGTAACAGGATTTGGTGACTGACTAGATGTAGGATGGAAAAGGAGAGGAAAATAAATGACATTGGTTTCTTTTTTGGGAGACTTGGAGAGTACTGCTGCCATTACAAGGATGGAAACAAGGGTTTTGGTGGCAATGGTGACGGTGGTATTGTGTGCGCATGTTCAGGAAGGAGGCTGAAAAAGATAATTAGGGCTGACTGTCACAATAGCCAACACCAATTAGAAACTTACTTGTCAGTGCTTTATATCTATTTTTGGGAGCTGGGCATCCCTCTGCAAGGACATTGTCATCAAAGATCATAACAATCCCACTTTGAAAATGAAAAAACTAAAGTTAAAAAGACCAAAATTGCTGGGTGCGGTGGCTCAGGCCTGTAATCCCAACACTCTGGAAGGCCAAGGCAGGTGGATTAGTTGAGGTGCAGAGTTCAGAAGCAGCCTGGCCAATGCGATGAAACCCCGTCTCTACTAAAAAAATACAAAAATTAGTGGGACATGGTGGCTTGCGCCAATAGTCCCAGCTACTTGGAGGGCTGAGGCAGGAGAATTGCTGGAACCTGGGAGGCAGAAGCTGCAGTGAGCTGAGATTGCACCACTGCACTCCAACCTGGGAGACAGAGTGACATTCCACCTCAAAAAACAAAAAGAAAGCCCCAGATTAATAGCTAGAACACAGAAAGGGCACAGAAAGGGCCTCAAGCCTGGATCTGACTGACTCCAGCCAAAGTTTGAGGTACCCATGGCATCCTAGTTAAGGATGTGGAAGTCAATAATGCAGGAGGGATACGATTACAGAGAGAGAATATATAGATTAAGAAATAATTATTCATATATATGGCTAATTCTTATAATGGTATAATGAAACCTTTTCCTCACCCAGAAAATGAAGATAATACTTAATCTGTAGATAATGATCACTGAGGGCAAGGACCTCATCACAGTTTTTGTATTCCCAGAGTTACAATGCCTGGCATGAAACGACCCCCCAAAAAATGTTTGCTAAAGATTTAAACACAAAACAAAAGTCAATATACTGGCCATAGTTAGGAAAATAATACAAGGAGTATTTCCTAATCAACCTATAGAATAATTTTTATTTCCTCTCTGTGTAGCATGCTACAAATGCACTGTTTATTTCTGTACCACAATAATGTCTGTTTTATGAACTGCTCTGCTGTAAGCAACAGACAGGAGATGGAATTCAGTGAGACAAGTGCTCTTATACACTGCTGGGGACAGATAAATATTTTCTGGAAGGCAATTTGATAAAATGTATCAAGAGCCCTAAAGCCCTAACTCAGTAATCTTACTTAAGAATTTATCCAAAGAAAACAATAAGAGATGTGGCCAAAAATTTAGGTTGGAAGTAATAAAAAATATCTGGTAATAGGAAAATAATTAAATATATCATCATAGAACCATAGGATTAAATATTATGTTGCTCTTAAATAAAGTTTTTGAAGAACACTTAAGGGTACCAGGAAATGCTTTTGATAAGTAAAATGAAAAACAAAAGTATAAACTATACCTATATGTATTTATCTATACCAAAAATGACTACAATTTTGTGTTTATATGTATGTGTAGCTATATACATCTTTTTTTTTTTTTTTTTTTTTTTTTTATAAAGATTAATTGTGTGTAAACAAACTTTTGTGCAATGGCAAAATATTTGCTAAAATCAAAGTACCCCAACAGG
>CAUYLG010055810.1:0-42588 GCA_963573385.1 Cacajao melanocephalus | reverse complement strand
GTCCAAGAGTCCAAAAGCTGAAGAACCTGGAGTCTGATGACCAAGGGCAGGAAGGATCCAGCATGAAACAAAGAAGAAAGCCAGAAGACTCAGCAAGCCAGCTCATCCACCTTCTTCCTCCTGCTTTGTTCTAGCTGAGCTGGCAGCCGATTGGATGGTGCACATTTACATTGAGGGTGTGTCTTCCTCTCCCAGTCCACTGACTCAAATGTTGATCTCCTCTGGCAACACCCTCACAGACATACCCAGAAACAATACCAGCTATCTAGGCATCCTTCAATCCAATCAAATTGGTACCTAATATTAGCATCACACTGATGATCAGATTTTCAAAAATATGTTGTATTAGAAATTTGGCTGTATTTCTATGACTTCTTTTATGAAGACAGTCTCACCAAGATATTGCAATACATCTCCATGGACAATTTCTTACAATGCAGACATATACTGATAGTTTATTTCTTTATGTTTACTTATTTTTCCATTCATTAATTTTTTTGAAAAGAAAGACGAAATACAAACTCACTAGTTAAATTCAAGTAGAGGTGATTGTTCAGAGGAAAACTTGGATAAAGATGAGTGTTTTAGAGAATGTGGAACCAATATGAGAAGGAGCTCAGTCAAAGACTCTGGCTCTACCTCTGAAGGCAAAATGGTGGACGAAACTGTCTCTGCTTCTCTCTTTCTCTCTCTGGTTTGGTAGGACTATTTCTGGATTTTATGTGTTATTATCTGGGCTAAAGTTTAAATTTCCCAGAAAAGCTTCTTTACTAGGATCAGAGGAGAAATGGTGAAGCCCATCTCAATGTGGAATTAAAGACATGTGAGTCATCTCAGAATTTTAAATCCTACATTTAATATGGAGCCTATATATCCAAAAAACAATGTTCAGAGGCATCAGTAGAGTTGCGATGTAGATATAAGAACTGGGAGAAGTAAAACAGAGGGAAGTAGAAATGAAGCAAGCTTGATATGAAGCAAGAAATTCCCAACACACAGATACTTTGGGCAGTGTAAGAAGTAGCTTTATTCAATCATTAGATTTGCCTGAGGTATGTCAACTTTAAAGAAATGTGGGAAACTCAGTTCTATCTGACGTGGAGGAATTAGTTATACTTAACAGAATCCCAGAGTTTTGTTTTATTGCACTTATAGTCCATTTGAAACACTTTCCTATGTACTTTTAGAGTTAGAGTTGCATCTGCCAGAGAATCATTAAGTGTGCTGGCATTACAATACTACTGCTCAAGCCATGTTTTTGAACATTTTAGTTCGTTTCCCCTTAGTATTCAGTGAAAATGAATGATTTGAAAATGGTAAAAGGTGGCTGTGTTAATACTAATGATTAATTGCATAGGTTTCATAATCACAACACTGTTGAAGAAAGATGGGAGACATGAAGGCTGTGAAAACAGCATCCCTTTTACTGTGTTACTTTTACATGAATAATTGTATATTCAACCATAAAATAGAAAGAAACTATAAAACTATGAGCCTGGGTAACAATACAAACAGGATCCCTGTGTCATATGTTATGCTAGAATAATGTCAAAATTGATCAAATAATTATTTTAAAAGTTAAAGCATGGCTCACGCCTATAATCCCAGCACTTTGGGAGGCCAAGGTGGGTGGATCACGAGGTCAACAGATCGAGACCATCCTGGTCAACATAGTGAAACCCCGTCTCTACTAAAAATACAAAAATTAGCTGGGCATGGTGGCACACACCTGTAGTCCAGCTATTTGGGAGGCTGAGGCAGGAGAATTGTTGAACCCCGGAGGCGGAGGTTGCGGTGAGCTGAGATCGCGCCATCGCACTCCAGCCTGGGTAATAAGAGCGAAACTCCGTCTCAAAAGAAAAAGAAAAAAAAAGTTAAAGCATAATGTGAGGGATTAAAAAAAATTATTCCAAGTAAAAAACTTCTTTCTAACTGATATAAAAGCCAGAACACCTCAAAGTAAAGGTTAATTATCTCTATTACAAAAAACTCTGCACTGCAGAATCTATGATAATGCAAAAAATGAATATTGGCAACTCATATAAAAAACAAATAAGTAATTATTATAATTAATTTTATATGTTTCTGAATATGTAAAAAAAATCCAAAGCATTTCAAGAAATTATCAAGTAAAAAATAAAAATGCAATAGGAAAATGGGCAAAGGAGCCATCATATCTACTTAAAGTTAGAGGTAAAAACAAATACACACAACAGTAATATATATTTTGCTTTCCTGTTTGTTGCAATAAATGGAAATAGTCTATTTTGATAGAAAAGAAGCTAAAGCTGCCATGATTAAACCATAATTTTCAGTGTCTTTGCCTAGAGATTCAGAATCCTAAAACTCCTCAGTCAGTTACTGACACCATAGGTGTACTGTAAAGTAAATTATTTAACAAAAAACTATGTGTCAAAATTCAGGGAGACTGCAAATATTTGTGGTAGAGATGAAAGTGTTCTGATTACGAATAAATAATGTACTTCCAGAAAATTATTAAATGTCACATAAGCAATAGAAATACAACTCAAGATACTAGTCTTTTTGATACAGATTCTAAAAAACCTTTTTTTTGTTTAAAATGATGGGAATAAATCATGAACATATAGATAGCTTTCATTTGGCCAGGCTGTAGCAGTTAAATGTTTTCAGATGTCACATGTAAAAGATTAATTACTAATATAAAATTTAAAACCATATCAGTAAGAATCATATGCTGTACCTTTTCAATTTAGTTTGTATTATTCTTCAAGTTATACCTGTCCTAACCATCTGGAGTTTATGGGAAAGGCAATGAATCATATAATGGAAACATGAAAGAGATCTAAGAATTATCTAGCCAATTTTTTAAATTAATATTGCATATGCTATTTAATGTGTATTTCAAGTCAAAACTTTGTAAACGTCTTTCACATGCATCACCTTTATCCTCACATTAACTGAAAGGTAGGTACACTCAGCAATACCATTTCTACTTTACAGATGGGGCAACTGACCACAGGGGTAAAACACCTGTAGCAGAGACTGTCAGTTCCCTGCCTATGTCTCTTCTGGAGTCTCTATTCCTGTGCACAGTAATCTCATGGCTTCCAGCTGGAGGCACCTGTGATTGTTTGCTTGCAGGCTTCTACTGGATATTGGGAGTGCTAGGGAGTAAACTCACCTCAGGAGCAGGACTTAAGCAAAGACAGAAGCTGATGAATACATACCCCAGCTTCTTCACCTTCCTGGTAGAATAAACACTAAGGTGTGTTCTACACAGTCTGCCAGAATTCCTCAGGAGGGTTGACCCCAGTTACCCACAGGAGTAACTTGCTAAATAATGCCCCCCTGCTGTCTTCCTTCCCTTCCCTGTCACATTTCCCATGCCCCTAGAAGTGCTTCCTGGGATTCCCCTCTAATAAACAATTTGCCTGCAAATACTTTTCTCAGGGTTTGATTCTGGGGGAACCCAATTTAAGACAACAACCCATCCAGGAATATCATTTAGTGTGCAGCTGAGCCAGGAATAAAAGCTCCAGGTCTCTTGATTACCAGTCTAGAGGGCATTTTTTTTTTGGTATTACCTTTAAATTTTCTCCCTAACAAAATATATTTAGAAAAAGTAAGACATTGTTGCTTTTTACAAACATAAGTATTTACCAGTAATTAAAATACCAAAATGCTGGACCTTTCTGTCATTTAATTTAATACTACATTTTTATCATCTCAAAGACTTTAAATCCAAATCTTTCTACCATTGACCTCGGCTACTCATAAAGTACCTCATTATTTTACATGTTGTTTACATTAGATAAAATTGCAATTACACACTGACATTAATTATATGCTTTGCAATGATGATAATTTAAAAACCCTGTCAGTTAATTTTGTGTTGATCAAACACAATTTTTGTTAGACCACTACCAAGTGTGATGTTGTAGAATGCTTTCCCTTGATTTATATTGCTGTTTTTTCACTAATCATTTTCATGTTATGTGCAATCAAAATCATATAAAATTAGAAAAGGAAAGTTTGAACTAGCTGCATCCCCAAAAGAGAGAGGAAAGGTGTAACTTTTTCCTGGTAGACCTTGAGACATGTTTACACAATACTTTGAGAATGTAAGGACTACTTATATTTCATTATTTCGTTTTTCTTAAATTGTTTTGCATGTCAATACAACATGTTGAATTGTCAAAGTAAAGTCATATGAAATGTCAACATACCCAATATCAAATTTTATAATAATTAACTGGATACAGGCAAGCATTGGGCATTGGTGAAATGTTCATTTCCTGGAGGAGCCTGATACCGTAAGACTCAGTTCTCCCAATGTCCTCTTTTTTTCTGCTTTACCTGTTTCAATTTTAGAATTCTTGAGAAATGTTTATAGGAACATTGTTCCCAAAAAGAGACATTCTGCTTTGGAGGACCTCCATTCTATACTTCATTAATCACACAGCTTACATGGCTACAGCATTCTCCAACCAGACAGGCTCCATGAATCCAAAAATTGTAGGTTTATGTACACAAAACAGTCTAGGTGTCTAAAAGATATTTTACAGATTGGGACTTTCTACTAGTAAATATAAGCCTTTTTAAAAGGGGTTGGTAAAGGTTATTCATTTACACTGGAATTTAGATAGAGTAGAGAGAAAATACTTATGGGCCAATTTTGAAATAAGCAATGCTATTATCTCCATCAGTGGATTTTTAGAAATTACTTTTTTGGATACATTTGATTTTCTTTTCTTATTTATACTTCCTTGCAAAACAGAGATGCAGCTATTACTTATTATCTAGGAAAGTAAGGCAGGCTGCATATCTCAAGACATTGATATCCATTTTATCTCTTAAGTGTTTGATATCTACATGACCAATGAGTTTCTATGCCAAAGGCAATGATTTCTCATTAATCGATTCACTATATGATTCAAACTTTGAGTAAGAGTTCTTTGTGCTTTGCTTCCTTCAGGGAAGAAGAAAAAAAGAAAGGGAAATGCATCATTCTAAGAGCCCAGGGAAAGCTTCACTCTTTGTAACATAGATTCTTGAAGTCAAGGGTTTTGGAATCTTTGTGTTTTTGAGTAACATTCATAGTTCAAATCTTGACTAACGATTCATTGACTAAATATTTATAATCATGAATAGACAAGGTCACAGAAAGGCATAAGGACAGACCACACTCAAGGAGTATGTTTAGTCTGTTTAGCAAGAGGAACTACAAAGTCATATGGCAGCTAAAGTGAATATGAAAGAGAGTGGGTATGAGGAGTTGGGGCCATCATTGCAATATACCAGTGTCCCCGTGATGGTTTTCTCTTATTCAGCACTTATTATTTATACTTACAAAGTAAATAATTATATTTTTATTCCTTTTTATCTTTTTATTACTTTTTATCTTTTAAAAACATCTATCTATAAAAACCTCTATCTAATAATAAAATAATATCTAATAATAAAAACATCTATCTAATAATATCTACCTTCTTTTCTGGAAGAGTTAGTAGTTTCTAAAAGGAATGAGAAATATACATTGAGAAATGTATATAGAAACATTGCTCCCAAAAAGAGATATTCTGCTTTGGGGCACCTCCATTCTATACTTCATTAATCACACAGCTTACATGTGTGATTTTGCTTCTAAAAGGAGAAAATTTCTTTTCCTCTGAATATTTAAATAGCTAAATATCATTTAAATAAATGTTTATATAATAGCCTGAAGCTGCTATATCCTTCTATTCAAGTCTGGAATTTGCTCAGAACCTATATAACAATAAGTTTGTAGAATTAGATCACCAGTGACCCCAGAGGGATAAGATGGTGCCTGTGAAAGCACATAGATTAAGAAAAGGAAAATCTACTTCAGAAGGGGTGATTCACTAATGTGGGTAGTAACATTCCATGGTTATAGGGGCTGGGAAAAAGAGTCAGAATATAAATTTTTAAAAAGAGAATATAAAAAAATGTGAAAGATATGAGATTTTATCCTACTTGCAAGCTAACAAGGTAGGCTGCCAGTTTCATGGCTGCTATCATAAACAGGAGCCTCTTGAGTCAGAGACAAAGGACTTTATTATTATGATACCAAAATATTTGCATCAGTTCCCCTTGCCTCCAAGCCCCAAGCCCCATAGGGGTGATGTGTATGAGCCCAGATGAATGCTTGCATACCCAGTGGGTTGCATCACAGGAGGAGAACCCCGAGACTAAGCTCACTTTTTCTTTTTCTTTTTTTTTGAGGTGGAGTTTTGCTCTTGTTGCCCAGGCTGGAGTGCAATGGTGCAATCTTGGCTCACTGCAACCTCTACCTCCTGGATTCAAGCGATTCTCCTGCCTCAGCCTCCTGAGTAGCTGGGATTATAGGAATGCCTCACGATGCTTGGCTAACTTTTTCTTTTTTTGTATTTAGTAGAGACAGGGTCTTACCATGTTAGTCAGGGTGGTCTCGATCTCCTGACCTCAGGTGATCCACCCACCTCAGTGTCCCAAAGTGCTGAGATTATAGACGTGAACCAGTGCTCCCAGCCCAGCTCAAATATTTTATAACAAACTGTAGGCATATCAGCCCTGTGGTCCAGATGGAGACATTTTCTTATCTTCCATGGCTGTTTGCCATGCAAAATCTTTGACAAGATAGTCTAGAACAAAATGTCAGTGCCTCTGCTTGTAAGCTATACAGAAATCGAAGAGATCGTATAAAAAGTTATCTACTGACAGGAAAGAAACATCAGCAGAGCAACTAGGGAGAAGTCTTTTTATTAAATGGAGGAGTAGTTCTATTTTTTCTCAAAGTGAAGATTGGTACAAGGTCTTGTGATGGTTAATTTTATATTTCGGCTTGACTGGCTATGAGGTGCCCATATACTTGGTCAAACATTATTCTAGGTATTTCTGTGAGGGTGTTTTAGGTGAGATTAATATTTAAATCAGAGTGATTGGAGTTAAGCTGATTGCCCTCACTAATGTGGGTGGACCTCATCCAATCAGTTGTCTTGAATAGCACAAAGAAGCTGACCTTTCCACAGAGTAAAAGATAATTCGATAGGGTGCGGTGGCTCACGCCTGTAATCCCAGCACTTCGGGAGGGTGTAGGTGGGCAAATCACAAGGTCACGAGTTCAAGATGAGCCTGGCCAATATGGTGAAACCCCATTTCTACTAAAAATACAAAGAAATTAGCTGGGCATGGTGGCACATGCCTGTAATTCTAGTTACTCAGGAGGCTGAGGCAGGAGAATTGCTTGGACCCGGGAGGAGGAGATTGTAATGAGCTGAGATCGTGCCACTGCACTTCAGACTGTATGACAGAGTGAGACTCCATCTCAAAAAATGTTTACAATAAATAAAATAAAAATATAGATTCTGGGGTCTTCTCCTGATCTAATGATACAGGATTTGGCCAAAAGGTTGAGATGGTAATTTGCATTTTTAACAAGCAAGGTGATTCTTATTCACACTAGAGTTTGAAAACCACTTGACTTCTAAAGTCCTTCCAAGACTATTTTTTCTTTAATCACAAAATTCTCCAAGAAACACAGCCAGAAGCCAGTCCTGAATAATATGCAGGAAAGTTGCTGTGTTTGATGTATGGTCTCTTTTCCTTCTCAGAGTGAAGCCGGGATTTGGGGAGTTTTTTTCTCCTGATCATATTTTACTCAGAAATGCATAGGAAGTATGGTGAGCAGGTATCTCAAATTTCTCTACTGGATTCAATGTGGCTGGTTTCACACTTACTTGGGGTACAGGAGCCGCTCAGCCAGTTCTGGATTCTTCACCAAAGGAATCTGTCTATATTTCATTATTGAACTGCTGTGTTCATGGGGGAAAGAGGACTCCAGGGCTTCCTATTTCATCATTTTTGCTGACATTCAAGTAGTTGTCTTCTAACTGAGATAGGAAAATAAAATAATTTAAAAATTCATATCTGCTGAAGGACTTGTAAATGTACAACAGACTCTTAAACTTGACAATATAAAAATAAAAAACATCTAATTTTTTAATAGGCAAAAGTTCTAAAAAGACACCCCTCCCAAGAAGATATATAGATGGAAAGTAAGCATATGAAGATATTCTACATTACTTGTAAATAGGGAAATAAAAATTAAAACAACAATGATACTCAATTCTACCTATTAGAGTGGCTGAAATTTAAGAAACATGACAATACCAACTGCATGTGAGGATGCAGAGCAATGGGAACTCTCATTCATTGCTGGTGGGAGTGCAAAATGTTATAGCTGCTTTGCAAGAGAGTTGGCAGTTTTTACAAAGCTAAACTTTGTGTTGCCATATGATCTATCAATTGTGCTCCTAGGTATTTACCCTAATGGTATGAAAACCTACATTCACACAAAAACCTGCACATGGATGTTGATAGAAGTTCACCAAAAACCAGAATGAATCAAGATTTCATTCAGTAGAAACTCTGGTATATCTTATTATGGAGTACTAGTCATTCCAAAACTGAATGAGCTATCAAGTCATGTAAAATTATGATACTTAAATGCATATTAAGTGCATGTTGCTAAGTAAAAAAGTGCATATTGCTAAGTAAAAAGAAAACTGTTTGGAAAGGATTCTATACATATGGCATTCTAGAAAAGACAAAATTATGGAGACAAAATAAGCAAATCAGTGGTTGCCAGTGGTATGTGGAGCAGGCAGGATTAAATAGATGAGGCATAGGAGATTTGTTAGGTTGGTGAAACTATTCCATATGGCATTTTAATGGTGGTCAAATAACACTACCCATTTGTCAGAATCCTTAGAATTTTATAACACAAGGAATCACCTTAATGGATGCAAAGTAACAGAGGCCTCTGGACCCTCAACCATCAGGAAGAAATGTAGACAGTTACTTAGTTGAAGGTATGGGCCATTTTTTTTGTGGAAAAGGGAGAATAACTTAGAGTTCAGAGCCAGAAGCCAAGAGTCAAGTGAAGAACCATGAAAAACCACTCTTAGGTAGCAGAACCTAGTATTCCTCCACTAGAGGAATTAGTAACATGTCCATGTAGGTTTCAGAATTGCTATGGCATAGTAACTGCTGTATGTCTCCTGTTGCATATTTTTGAAAATGACTATGTATTGACTCCTGTTAATTGAGTCCTTGTGTAACCCCTTTCCCTCAAGTCTGAGTTGACTCCTTAATTCTCTTTTGATCAATAATATGCAGCAGTAGAGATGAGTCATGAGTCTTGCAGCTTTTACCTGTCCCATAGCCCCAGCTGCCTATCATTTATGACAATGAATTGAACACTGATTAGTTCCACTCAACTGCTGTAAGGACTTTTGATGAAGCACTATGTATTATTCCTCTAGAGAATAATAATTTTAGGTGAATCACTGATAATTATATTGTCTCATTTATTTTTGTTTTAAAAAGCATCATAAAAACTGTTTTAAAATTTTCTATTTTACTGAATCTTAAATGAGACATCTACTTAAAAGTACAATTCAAGAGAAGGTTTGATTGAGTGACATTTGATAGGAAGAAAGTTAGCTTCAAAAACTGTTGGTATCTAGGTCTGAATTGAAGAAAAAAGAACTGGAGGGAAGTGAATGCTGTTGCTGGGCAACAGGAGTTTGCTGTGGAAAAGTCATTTATTAATTGAATTTAATCTAACCTGAGAGTTGTTTATTCTTCGCTTTTTTTTGTTTAACCTTTTATTAAAACAGAAGAGCTAGTTTCTCCAGTGAATGAAGAAATGAACTAGTATTTTAGGCTTGTGACTCCAGGATTTTAACCCAAGGATCTTATAATAGAATTTCCATCAAGTGCTTGATTTTCACTTGTGGTTATTTTGAGTAAAGCGGAGACAAGCTGCCCTCCCAAATGTAGCAAAACTACATGTTAGTGGTCAAGATAATAAAGAGGCTCTCCATCCTCTCTCTGTCCACAGAAACTAATAATAAAAAAAAAAAGACAAAACAAAAACAAAACAAAACAACAAACAAACAAACTCTCTGCAGCCTAAGACATGACCAAGAAATAAGAATTTAGGGCATCCCAACACCTGAGTCACAAAATCCCAGGGACTAGATTGAAATCTTTAATCATTACTCTCAGGATTTCTTAATGAATCCTGCATATAAAACACTGTGATATTTAAAAAAACTGGCTACATTATGCCTCTTCTGAGTATTCCTAAAAGTAGGAGGATTCTATCCATAATATTAAAATGATCTTTAAAATATGCTCCTGGAGTTCCCCAAAGTAGAATCACCTTGTGTGCTATCCCCAACCAAGACTTACTGCTGTGGACCCCTTATTTTTAGCTGCTCAGCATTTGTTTCTCCTTTCAGTAAGAGCACCTAGATTTCTTTTTTTTTTTCCCCCCTGAACAAGCTTCCCACTCAATCTCAGTCCATGTGGCTTGTTTTGAATAATGCCACATCAGCTTAAGGAACCAGCATAATACACTAGGCTGGTTTATCAGAGTTGTGTAACCGGTTCTGAAATTATCGGGTGATTCAGAACCAGTGAAAATTATAGCATTTGGACTTCTCTTAAAACTATCTTGAAAGTAGTATTTCTTTTCCCTAGCATGGCATATTTGGTAGAATGCAAACCTGGAGCTGTTGGTGGCCATCTTTTTCATTATGTATAGAGATCCTCCATGAGAAGAAAGCCAACACAGAGAGGTGCAGAGATACTAATTTCCTCTTTCTTTCTTTTTCTTTTTCTTTCTTTCTCTTTTTCTTTCTTTCTTTCTTTCTTTCTTTCTTTCTTTCTTTCTTTCTTTCTTTCTTTCTTTCTTTCTTCTTTCTTTCTTCTTTCTCTTTCTTTCTTTCTTTCTTTCTTTTTCTTTCTTTTTCTTTCTTTTTTTGTTCTTCTTTCTTTCTCTCTCTCTCTTTCTTTTTTTCTTTTCTTTCTAAATACTTTCAACTTTTATTTTAGATTCAGGGGGTATCTGTGCAGACTTGTTACCATAATGCTGAAGTTTGAGTTATGATTGATCCCATCACCTAGGTACTGAACATAGTACCCAAATAGTTAGCTTTTCAACCCTTTGTCCCCTTCTTTCCTCCCTCTCTTGTAGTCCTCAGTTTCTATTGTTGCCATCTTTATGTCCACAAGTACCCAATGTTCAGCTCCCATTTATAAGTGAGAACATGCGGCATTTAGTTTTCTGTTTATGTTAATTCACTTAGGATGATGGGCTCCAGCTGCATCTCTGTTGGAGAGACAAATTTCCTACAGTACCATCTAAATACTTGGAATCTGTCATTCCTGGAACTGTGTTGACATTTTTAAAATTCATTTTGTAATTCAGAACATGTTCTTTTATTTTTAAGTGACTTTGGATTAGCTTTCTTGCAGTTGTAAACAAAAGAAACTGCTCTAAAATAGTCACCAAATTGGAGTTTCTGGTTAGATTATATCAGTTATCATTCCTTACATTACAAATGAACAATAAATTTCAGGGAGCATTTTGCTTACAGATCTGCAGGTTGGCAGGGGCCATCTAATCTGAGCTAACTGGCTGGCAGCTCTGCTGATTTGGCTGGGCTTCATCACTCACCTGGGAGTCAGGGGTGGAGGAGGTGTGGCTGAGCAAGGTTGGGTTTGGCTGGATTAACTTGGCTCTGCTCCAAGGTGTAGGGCTATTGGCCCCACAAGGTCGTGGGGTGTCCCTTATGCTGTGCTGAGGTGCAGGATCTGAGAAGTAAAGACAGGACACTGAAGAACTGCTGAATAGCAGCTGGACTTGGGAGGCCACGCCACCTATGAGCGGAGACAGGTGAGGCCCCGAACATCCAGAATCATCTGTATTTATTAGGTACAAGCAGGGAGAAGGGTCATAAGTGAGGTCATCATTTATAGGCTTAGTGATAGGGCATACATAATCATGTGAGTAACAAGTAAGGGGGCCACCTCATTATGTCACCTGGGCAGAGAGGTGGACCGTGCACAGTAGGGGGCTGTACCATCTGCAGTAGTAGAGGGTCATGTACAGAAAAGGGGCTCATCCCCATTAGGTTACCGAGGCAAGGAGGTGGGCTGTGTGCAACAGGCGTTGTGCGCAACACTTCTTATCTGGGGGCTGGAGACTTCAAAGGATTTCTAATAGAAAAATACTGTAAGCCAATGCATTGGGAGCTGACAGACTTGTGCTCTTCTCTAAGATATTTATGGGAGGATGATTTGAGCTAGCACAGAAGCAAGAAAAGACTGACAGTGTGTACAGCCACCGTGACCCGGTCACATCAGAGGTGTTCTTCTCCCTCGGTTATTTGCAGGATCTCAGGCCTGAGGCCTACTTTCCACAGGAACTGGATGCAAGGTACTACAACTCCTTTATAAGGAGGAGAGGCTCTTGCTCCAAGCCTACCATACAGTGTATGCCCTTTCAGGCAGGGACACTACCTCCTGGGTCTTTGGTTCTTGTCCTGGTCTGGCTGTTTGCCCATGTACTGCTCCAGCTTTGTGACTGCTCTAGGCATTCCTCCTACTACAAACTACTATATGATTATATAGAAGGATTATATAAATCAGCACTAAATGTGTCGGTACAGCTCCGACTACAATACCTATATGATGATACAGAAAAATTATATGGAACTAAGTATGCTAGATATAAGTACAAAGTATGATTATATAAGCTAGATATATGTAAGCAGTAAGTTATACTTCAGGCACTAATTGTTCCGACTATAAACTAATACATGATTATATATAAAGGATTATATAAATAGCTGAGTAATGACATTATAAACTAAGATATTCTTCAGGCACTAATTGTGCCTGGGGTTTGCACAGCTCTCCTTCCTCAGAGCCCATGTGGGGGGTTACCCACACTAGGGTCTCTCATTCTTCTCCTGAGGTCAGCTTGCTAAACCAGGCATGTTGTTCTCATGGTAATGTAACTACCCAATGGGTTCATCTTGCCCGCTGCCTAGACAGAGCTGATTTATCAAGGCAAAAGAATTGCAATAGAGAAAAAGTTTAATTCACACAGCTGGCTGAATGCGAGACTGGAGTTTATTACTCAAATCAATCTCCCTGAAAATTAAGAAGCCAGAGTTTTTCAGGCAAGGAAATGGGTGTTGCTGATGTTTGGGAATGCAATCATAGGGGTGTGGAGAATGGTCCTTGTGAACTGAGTCCACTTCTGGGTGGGGGCCACAGGACCAGTTGAGTCAAGGGTCCTGGGTCTGAGTGGGGCTGGTCAGTCATCAGAAATGCAAAAACTTGAAAAGACATCTCAAAAGGCCACTCTTGGGTTCTACAATGGTGATGTTATCTGGAGGCGTAATTGGGAGTAAGTTGCAAATCTTGTGACATTTGGGATAATGGCTAGTAATCATTTACGCCTGCATCTTAGCAGAATTCAGGCCTCCTCTTGTCCTCCTAAACTGATGAGCTTTCATTAATTTTACAAAGGTGGTTTAATTTTGGGGAAGAGCTATTTTTATTTTAACTATAACTAAAATTCTCTCACAGTTAGCTTGGCCTAAACCCAGGAGTGACCAAGGGCAGTTTAGAGTTTAAAGGCAAGATGAAGACTCGCTAGATCAGATCTCTTTCACTGTCATAATTTTCCCACTGTTATAATATTTGCAAAGACAGTTTCAGTAATAGCAGCAGTGCCAGTATATAGGCCTGATCCCACAAGTGCTTTTCAAGCCTATGCCTCTGCCACATCTGGTGACATCCTATCAGTGAAAGCAGGTCATGTGGCTCAGCAGAAATCAGGGAGTGGAGAAGTATGCCCCATTACAGTGGAAAGCAACCATGTACTTACATGGCAAAGGTGCAGAGGGAGAGAAGAACTGAAATATTGATCTAATCTAGCACTACACAATGAGACTAGGAAATGTGACTTCTTATCTGTCACCCCAGGTAATTCTAGACACCTTAAAATTTGAGAAACACTAACTTAGAGCTGTGGTCCTCAATGCTAGCTGAATCATCTGGGGCTTAAAAAATTCTGTTGCTTGTATTCCCAATCTCCACCTCTGTCGATTATTTTGATTAATAGGGCCTGGGAATTAGTATTTTAAAGAAAATGTTTCCTAGCTAAGAATCACTCTCCTAGAAAAATTTGAGCTTCAGTAGAAATAACTGTTACACTTCTTCTCATTTGCTGTTATTTTTTATAGCGATGAAATCAGAGGAAAGTCTGAATGGAAAACCAAGCTTTATGAAAGTAGCTCTTAAAGACCAGTCTATAAACCAGTCTTTATACAGTATCTCCTCTATGCTGAGTGTTGTACTTGGCACTGGGGAAACTGTGGCAGATACTACAGATGCAGACCTGGCTGAGTCCTTGAGAAGAGAACATGGATGATAACTATACGTTTACAAGTGATTAATTAAATAATCACAAAGATACAAAGTGTTGCAAAACACATGTTCCTGTATACACTTGAGAACAAATGATAAAGACCTGTTTTCACATGCAAATCCATAAATATCCACGATGAAGACAGAAAAGTGGCAAAGAAAGGAAATTTAGAATGGGAAAGTCAGAGTCATAATTCTATTTTATAACTAGTTTCCCCTCTAGAATTTCTTTTGTGTGTGTGTCATTGCTACTTAGCCTATCTTAAAATGAGTGTATTCTGCAGGAGACATTTCTCAGAACTATTTTAAGAAATGTGAGAGCTAGACCCATAAAAACACCTGTGATTAGGTCACAGCTGGAATCTAGCAAGCCTATCAAATTTGTTGATCCTAATTGAATCTAGCCCTCTAGAGACTAAAAGCTTTTATATGGTGTAATGTCTGTCACATGCACGGTATTATGCACGATTGCATGATTCTAAAACTGACATTGTTGGAAGGGAGACCTGTTAAAAGTTATAATCTTTAAATCAGAGCTAGGATTGTAATTCATGAAGTCTGGAAAGCCTGCCATTTTGGGTTGACCTTCTACCAGGTAAGCATCTGAATATAAATTCCACCAAAAGAGAAATCCTACCAGCAAAAGTAGCTATATACATATTTTTTTAGTTCTGGAAAATTGTATATCTGTCCTGACACCCTATTTTACAAAATTATTATAAGAATTTTATTTAGTTTCTCAGTATTCGATCAAATCTATTATACTTTTGAATTCACTTAGAAATGTGTTTGTTGCTATACTAATTCATTAGCGACATTGTGATTTATTAATTGCCTTTTAAAAAACATTTTACCTGCTGTGATCATTTAAAAATTATTTGAAAATTTAAAATGGAAATATGCCAATGATTTTTATTTTGCCTAATCAATAGAAAATATATAGAATACCAGTCAATAGCTGATCTAAACTTTAAATTACTTTTTGTCACAATACTAATTATTTTTCTCTTATGTAACCATAACATTTAAAAAGTTTTAATTTCATCTTTAGGCTGCTGCACTTATCAAATTAACATTTAAATTTGACACATGTATTACATGTCTATTGTTTCATAGCAAATTATCACAAATTTAGGAACTTAAAACAATATATATTCATTATCTCATAGTTTCTGTGAATCAGGAATCCAGTTATGGCTTAACTGGGTTTTCTGCCTCAGGGCATCTCACAAGGCTACAATCAAGGTGTTGCAGGAGGGCCTGGATTCTCATCTGGAGATTGGGCCCTCTTTCATGTTCATGTGGAAGTATATACTTCCTTGCAGCTTTAAAACTCAGTGAAGTTTACTTTTTCTTAGAGGTCAGCAGGAGAGCATCTTTCTGACACTTCATCTTCTTTGAAAGACCAAGGTAGTGGGGCACTACTGTAAAGACACCCCAAAATGTGGAAGCAACTTTGGAACTGGGTAACAGAAACAGGTTGGAACAGTTTGGAAGACTCAGAAGAAGACAGGGAAATGTGGGACATAGAATGTACTACATGCCTGTAAGCGTGGCATGTCTAACAGCTAAGTAGGCTTAACAAAGTTGTTAGCACACTTATTCTTTAACAAGAAAGGAAACTTTAAAAAGGAAGTTTTCTACTTCCCACAGCCTGGCTGCCTTAAGAGAGATTCGCTGTAGATGCAAATTTCTCCCACCTGAGTCTGCTGGCCCTGTGGCAGCCATTTCAAAATATGTCAAAGAAATATATGTTGGGGTAAAATGTTTTGATTTCCTTCAGAATTGACCATTGTATTGGTCAAGTGGAGGTTCTTGTCACTGGTGACATTGACAAGAACACTTGCATTGGAAGTATGTAGATACAATTTTGATTGGGGTGACTTTAAGAAAACAGATGGAGAGGAAATAGAAACAGCAAGTAGAAAAAAATTGTTTTAAAGATTTTTGCTTTATATACAGCAGAATAATGAAGGCGTATTTGGTAGGGGAATGGGTAGACAAGGAAAAGTTTTTCTTTATAAAATAAGAGATTTTATACTGTTTGTACTGAAAGCAATCATGCAGTGGAAATGGAAAAATAATGGAAGAAATGAAAGAACAAACTAAAACAATTGCTGGAAGTAAACACTGCCCCTAAATCCTCCTTTGAGTAAATATAGCAGAAAATGTTAGGAAGGTGTTCTTGTCACAGCATTCAGTTTAGGTTGGTGGCAAAGCACCAAAACTCATTTTCATGAAAGTAGACAGTTGTAATTGTGCAGGTCTTGTTAAGAATAGATTTTCATGTAGCTGGAGGAATACAGGCACAGGTGCCAATTCTCTAGGCAATCCTGCCTCCTACATTTTAAATTCTTTCCTAATTGAGCTGTTGATAATCTGTAAGGATACTGAGTTGAAAGTTGTCCTCCAGGTTCTTCTAGTGTACTTACAGGAATCACCCCTTTAGTGCTACAGACAGCTGAAATCATTGTCAGCAATAATAGATTTCCTTAAGCCACCCACCTGGCATTTATTCCCCCAATTTACCAGGGGGCAGTTCTTCCATTATAACCAAAAGGAAGGTGGGAATATATACAAGAAGGTTGCTAAATTTGGCTTGGGACGACGATGTAGTTTTTGTCTGGTAAGTACTGGCAGCTGAAATCACTGTCAGCACTAACAGATTGCCTCAAACAACCCACCTGGCATTTATTCTCTCAATTTACCATGGGGCAGTTCTTCCATTATAACCAACAGGAAGGCAGGAATACCTATAAGAAGGTTGCTAAATTTGGTTTGGGAAGATGATGTAGTTTTCATGTGGTAAGTACTATGTTTTTCAGTGAAATTCGAAGCAAGGCATCAGTAACAGTGAGACAAAAAGGAAGGGTGAGATATAAGCTTTTAAATCATCATTTCAGAAAGAAGGAAACTCAATTCATTTGGATCACATACTAGGCTTGCTAAATCGGTGCTAGGTGTCCACTTGAGGTTTGTGGTCATGCACTAAAAGACCAGAAAATCTTTTTCTCCAGCCTTGTTCAGTTGCTTTGGTACAGCTGTGGTGAACTACACAGCTATTTAGATTTTGCCAAGGTGGATTTTTAAAGTCCAAGTATAATAGAGAAGAAAGAGAAAGTTAGGAGTGAATATGAAGAAGAGAGTATAGTGATGAATCATAAAATTGCAGCTGGGTAAGGAAGAATGCATAAACAAAAACAAAAGAGTGGCATTAATGCTAGGGCTTTGAATAAAAATGGAGCTAAAAAACCACAGAAATAGTGGTCACTAGAGAAAATAATATTAAACATTTGAAGAATTTCAAAATTTCAGAATAGGATTTTAAAGAACTTCTTTGCAACAAAACAGGGGCATGCTCATTACCTGCAGATCATAACCACCACACTTGGCTTTCCCATATGTGTCATTAAAACCTTGGTCTTCTCTGGGAACTGGCTTTGTGGTCAGAAAAGGAGGAGTATTGGAAATCTAGTGAGTCTCAGCAGGAGATGGGAGGTGGAATGTGGGGTTATAAATTCTTGAAATGCATAACAGCTCTTTTGAAAAAGTACTAATAAATTACATTTGAAAGAAGTTAGGGTGTTTGTCCTGTGAAACATTTGTTGATCCTCTAACTTTCCTTCAATAACTTTTTAAGGGTAGTGCTGTCAAGATGGAGGGGCTGACTTTCTCATCCATGGGATGCCCACATCAAGATTTGAGAGCAAGTGTAGTTATTCGTGAAGATGAGGTCTAAGTGATTAAGCTTAAAAAAGAATAGATGGAGGCTTGAGATTTTAGTGTCAGATGCAGCCTCCATGGGGATGGTCAAGTCATACAAATAATAACAGGAGGATGGTAAAGCCATTGAGACAAGTGCAAAAGACAAAATAGACAAAATCGGTAGTTGACAAAAAGAGGGGTAGGGAATAGCATAGTCCGGTGTGTGTATTTGAATCGAGTTGGATTTTTGAAGGAGAAGGAAAGAGAAATGATCCAGAAGCATCACTGAGACTTCAGAAAGATTTTCTATTTCAGCTTCCTTTGTGAGAGCTACAGGGTATATATTATTATTAAGGAAATGGCAGGTTTCAGTTACAGCAAGGAAGACAAACGTTCAGAGAAGCGGATCTAATTAAGATACTCTGCTGGTGAAAGAATTGATTTCCAGAGGGCAGAAGAAGAGTAGAGGGCTGGATAGAAAGCTCTGGTTTTCCCTGTTGGAGTCAGCTAGAGAGTTTCAACTCATCTTTCTGCTCACTTCTGCGGGTACTATGGAGAGCAGGCACATTATGTAGGATGAAACCAAATTTCCACACCATTTTGTCTGTGTATCAAGCCTGTGCAAGCTCTTCTCAGCATTCCTAGCCTTTTGATCTTCTCCTCCGGTTTTTCACATGCTTGTCTCTAGGATTCATCAAGTCCAGAGGGGAGAACTTCTTACATCTACTCCTTCTTGAGCTCCATCTGAACCAAAGGCTCTACCCACATCTGTCTGCTGTCAGTAGCAATTTCTGCTTAGCTCAGGAGGGACAGATACTGTGGGGTGATAAATGGGAGTGTCAGGGAGGTTGGACACATTCAAGCTTCCTCCCTCCCATATTTATTTTCTCCCCCTAACCTCACCTTTTTTCTAGGAACTATTTCATTCCACATAACCAGATAGTTTACTATTCACAGAAACTTAACAGCTTACCTTTCAAAGCAACTTGTAATTTAAATAAGTAAATAATTGTCATGTAATCTTGAACAAAGCAGCTGGAGATAGGAATCAGGATAGATGATGTCCCCTGGAATGCTGATATAGAAACCCAAAGAGTAAAGGATCAGAATATACAAATTGGCAAACCATAGAAGAAACATCTATAGCCAATTAATGTAAGAACATCTGTACCTCGTGAATAATAAAAGTATATAAATTAAAACTTTTTTTTTCACAGATTGACAACATTGCTGACAATTGTATGGAGAAGACAGTTCATAGTCTCATAGGCTGTTGGTGGTAGTGGGTAGGGTTTTAAGATTTTAGAATGGCAGTCTAGAATCACTCAGGAAGTTTGCGGCAAATACTGCTCTGAGGCCACTGCTAACTCATACTGTTACTGGGAAGTTTGGTAATCCTGGGTCCTTGGTCGTTTTGAGAGAAAGATTTTGGCCAAGAGACAGCCCAGAGATAGCGGAGAGCTTTATTAAAGGGAAACAGGGAGCAATGTATTCAATTAACAAAAGAGAGAGAGAAATAGGGAGCAAAATGTTTAATGTGGGAAAAAAAATGAGTATATTCCAAGAGAGGAGTGGCTGATACTGCAGGGAAAGAGCAGCCTAGCTGTAGTGGTGCTTATTTAAAGGGACAGTACACTCTGAAAGACCAGGTAGAGCGGACTGCTGAAAGATGATGATCCAGCGGCCCCATGAGTTCTGTGTTGAGGTTTTTAATATGATGGATTATTTCTTGAAGTTCCCACCTCTGTATTAAGTCTCCTCTTTTTCTCTTTGTGTAGTTTTCCTGCTTCTGCCTTGTGTCCCTGCTTTTTCCTACTTGGTTCCTGCCCCAGGGTTGTGGGATTCTCCCTTACTGTGAGTTGATATGCATGTGCCGGCCTGGTGTTAGGTATGAATTCTACCTCATTCCCGCCACCCCAAGAAGGTTGTATAGTGGTCAACTCTATAATCACTGCTCCTGGCTTGTGTATCACTTAGGAATTTCTCCTTTGCCTTTTTCCCTCCTTAGCAGAACCCAGCTAGCTACCTTGTGACAGGTTAACTGCAGAGTGAGGGACATTGGGTATCTTAACAGATGTCGTTCCTTCTTGCATAGGTATTTCCCCTCCTCTCTGCTCCAATCTAGTGTGCTTGTTTTGGGTGGTCTCTGGGGTGTGAGATTTTCCAGATCTCCCATTTCCTCAGAGGCTCCCCCTCCTGTTCATGTCTAACTATCTGTTTACTCTAGTAACATGAAAACTTTATGTGGACAAGAAAAAGTGGTCCTTCTTCAAGATATTTTATGGCTTTGGCCAGAAATTTATGATACTTATTGTATGAACAGTGCCCCTAAAATTGTATATGGCATAACCACAGGCAGTAAGCTTGAGCTGCTGGTTGGCCACCCCCAAAGCATTCAACTCTTATCTTGTAACTTCCTCTCTTATCTTTTATAGCCTCTCTATAGGTAGGACTAGCCACAAGGCCCAGTTCTGCCAAAGAGAGATAAGAGAGTGTCAGCTGGGGACTTCTTTACTGATAAAAAGCATGTATCACAACAAAAAGAGCTCTTTTTGTTACCCTTATCTCCTACTTGCTTCCAGATTGGGAGACTGCTGTGTATGGATAAGATGTCTGCTACAGTCAGCTTGATACTATGAGAAGGACAAGAGAATTGCAGAGACATATATCCAGGATTCTGATCCAGTTGAGGCACCGAAATAATCTAGAACCACCTTCAAATTGCTCATAAAGAGAAGTAAGTAATTAATATTGTTTTGTACATAATATTTTTAGTTGTGACTGAAAGTATCCCAACTGATCTTGATATCCCAACATCATACATTTATTATATAGGAATTTTTGCAAATATAGGTGCAAAGATGTTCACTGTAGCATTATTTGTAATAATAAGAAAATACAAAGAAGCAAAATAGTCAAACAATAGGGAATTGTTTAACTAAATGTGGATCATTCAATAATACAATTCTACTTAGTCAAATTGCCCAGGCTGGTCTCAAACTCCTGGGCTCCAGCGAGACCAGCCTGGGCGATATGGTGAAACCCTGTGTCTACGAAAAAATACGAAACCTATCTCTACAAAAAATACAAAACCTTGTCTCTACAAAAAATACAAAAATTAGCTGGGCTTGGTGGTGTGCACCTGTAGTACCAGCTACTCAGGAGGTGGAGGTGGGAGGATCCTTTGAGCCCCAGGAGGTTGCAGTGAGCCTAGATTGTGCCACTGCACTCCAGCATGGGCAACAGAGTGAGATTCTGTCTCAAAAAACCCATAAATAAATAAAGAAGTAAAACAATTTTAAACACTGTACTTTCCCTTCATTTTGTAAAGATTGGGCTCATGCATATTTAAATTATGATAAATGAAGAGAGTAGGGTAGGGGAATTTACTTCTGGGTAGCAAAAACTGCATCCAGCCTAGGACCTGGGAATTTTCCAGGCAAAACTACGTTTGTCCAGTGAATATCAGAAAAGCAAAAATACTAGAAACTATAATACTGATCTTTAGAAAATGCATGTCACATATTTCCTATGTATATACATATACATACACATATATAGTGAAGATGGCAAAAAATAATAGCACACTTATAAAAATTATATTTTTCAGAGAAGATAGTCTGCTAATTTCAATGAAATGTACATATAAATGTGCCTTATGTCTATAATACATTTTAAAATAGTATGAACATTTATATCAACTTGTAAACTATAAAAATTGACTTTTAGGAGGGGGGGCAGAGCAAGATAGCCAAATAGAAACCCTACCAATCATCCTCCCTGTAGAAACACTAAATTAAACAATTATCCTTGCAGAAAAGCACCGTCATGAGAATAAAAAATCAGGTGAGTGATCACAGTACCTGGTTTTAATTTCATATCCCTGAAAGAGGCACTGAGAGAAGAGGAAAGACAGTCTTAAATTGCCTATACCACCCACTCCCCAATCCCGTGACAGCAACCAGGTGGCATGAAGAGAGAATCTCTGTGCTTGGGGGAGGTAGAGTGTGTGATTTTCTTAGTGTTTTCTCTGCTTGCTTGTTTATGCAATTGGTATTAAATTTTATCAGTTTAAAATAATGGGTTATAAGATATTATATGCAAGCCTCATGGTAACCTAAAATCAAAAAACATGTAACAAATACACAATAAATAAAAAGCAAGGAATGAAAACATACCACCAGAGAAAATCACCTTCATTAAAACAAGGATAAGAAGAAAGGAAAGAAGAAAGAGAAAATCACAAAACAACCAGAAAACAAACAATAAAATGGCTGGAGTAAGTCCTTACTTAACAATAATAACATTGAATGTAAATGGACTAAACTCTCCAGTTAAAAGACAGACTGGCTAAATGCATGAAAAAACAAGACCCAATGTCTCTTTGTTGCCTACAAGAAACAGAGTTCACCTATAGAGACACACATAGACTGAAAGTAAAGGGATGGAAAAAGGTATCCCATGCAAATGGGAATGAAAAAAGAACAGGAATAGCTATACTTTTATCAGACAAAGTAGATTTCAGGACAAAAACTATGAAAAGAGACAAACAAGGTCATTATCTAGTGATAAAGGGGTCAATTCTGCAAGAGGGTATACAATTGTAAATATTATGCACTTATCACTGGAGCATGCAGGTATTTAAAACATATGAGAGTAAAAGGGGTAGATAGAGCCCAAACAATAAGACCTGGAGACTTCAATACCCCACTTTCATTATTGGATAGAACATTCAGACAGAAAACCAGCAAATAAACAACAGACTTAATCTGTGCTATAGACCAAATGGACCAAATAGATATTTACAGAAGATTTCATCCAATAGCTGCAGAATACACATTTTTTCCCTTAGCACATGGATCATTCTCAAGGATAGACCATACAAAAGAAGTCCTACAATATTCAAAAAATTGAAATAATATAAAGCATCTTTTCTGACTACAGTGGAATAAAACTAGAAATCAATAACAAGAGGAAATTTGAAAACTCTACAAACACATGGAAATTAAACAATATACTCCTGTATGATTTGTGGGTCAATGAAGAAATTGAGAAAGAAATTAAAAATTTTCTTCAAAGAAGTGGAATGAAAACACAACATACCAAAACCTACAGGATACAGCAAAAGTGCTACTAAGAAGGAGGTTTAGAGCTATTAGTGCCTACATCAAGGAAAAGAGAAAATGTTTAAATAAACAACCTAATGATGCATCTTAAAGAATTAGAAGAGCAAGAGCAAGCAAACCCAAAATTAGCAGAAGAAAAGAAATAATAAAGATCATGGTAAAAATAAATGGAATTGAAATGATAAAAACAATACAAAATCAACAAAATAAAAAGTTATTTTTTAAAAAAAGATAAACAAAATTAAGAAAACTTTAGCTGGACTAAGAAAAAAAGAGAGAAGACCCAAAGTAAATAGAATCAGAGATGAAAAAGGAGACAAAGAACTGATACTGCAGAAACTCAAAGGATCGTTAGTGGCTACTATGAGCAACTATATACCAATAAATTGGAAAATCAAGAAGAAATAAATCCTAGACTTATACGATCTACCAAGATTGAAATGTAAAGAAATCCAAAACATGAAACAAACAAACAATAACAAGCATGACACTAAAACCGTAATAAAATGTGTCCCAGTAAAGTAAAGCTCAGGACCTGATGGCTTCACTGCTGAATTCTACCAAACATTTAAAGAAGAACTAATACCAATCCTACTCAAACTATTCTGAAAACTATAGGAGGAGGGAATACTGTCAAACTCATTCTATGAGGCTAATATTACCCTCCTACCAAGACCAGACAATGACACATCCGAAAAAGAAAACTACAGGCCAATATATCTGATGAATATTGATGCAAAAATCCTAAATAAAATATGAGCAAACTGAATTCAATAATGCATTAAAAAGATAACTTATTATGACCAAATGGGATTTATACCAGGGATGTGAAGATGGTTCAACATATGTAAATCAATCAATGTGATACATTATATTAACAGAATGAAGGACAAAATCTATATGATCACAAAAACCATATGATTGGTTTCATCAGTTGAAGTTGAAAAATCATTTGACAAAATTCAACATCCTTTCATAGTAAAAACCTCAAAACACTGGATATAGAAGGAACATACCTCAACATGATGAAAGCTATATATAACAGACCCACAGCTAGTATCATACTGAATGGGAGAAAATTAAAAACATTTTTTCTAAGATCTAGAACATGACAGGGATGCCCACTTTCACCACTATTATTCAACACAGTATTAGAAGTCCTAGCCAGAGCAATCTGACAAGAGAAAAAAATAAAGGGAATCCATATACAAAAGGAAGAAGTCAAATTATCCTTGTTTGCAAATGATATGATCTAATATTTGGAAAAACCTAAACACTACATAGTATTACTAGAGCTGATAAACAAATTCAGTAAATTTGCAGATGACAAACTCAATGTACAAAAATCAGTAGCATTTCTATATGCCAACACTGAACAAAATGGAAAAAAAATTAATTCCATTTACATTAGCCACAAATAAAATCAAATACCTAGGAATTAACCAAGGAAGTCAAAGATGTTTATAATTAAAACTATAAAACACTAATGAAAGAGATTGAAGAGAACACCAAAAAGTGGAATGATATTCTATGTTCACGGGTTCAAAGGATCCATCTTGTTAAAATATTCATACTGCCCAAAGGAGTCTACAGATTTAATACAATCCCAATAAAATACCAATGATATTCTTCCTAAAAAAAAAAATCCTTAAATTTATATGGAACCACAAAAGATCCAGAGTAGCCAAAGCTATTACAAGCAAAAAGAACAAAACTGGAGGAATTACATTACTTGACTTCAAATTATACTATAAAGCTATAGTAATCAAAACAGCATGGTCCTGGACTAAAAACAGACACATAGATCAGTGGAACAGAATAGAGAACCCAGAGGTAAATCCACACACCTACAGTAAACTCATTTTTGGCAAAGGTGCCAAAAACATACAGTGGGAAGAAGACAGTCTCTTTAGTAAATGGTCCTGGGAAAACTGGATATCCATATGCAGAAGAATGAAACTAGATCCTTGTCTCTTGCCATATTCAAAAATAAAATGGATTAAAGAATTAAATGTAAGACCTCAAACTCTGAAACTACTACAAGAAAATATTGTAGAAGCTCTCCTGGACATTGGTCTGGGGAAAAACTTCTTGAGTAAAACCCTGCAAGCACATGCAACCAAAGCAGAAATGGAATCATATTAAATTAAAAAGCTTCTGGACAGCAAAGGAAACAATCAACAAAGTGAAGAGATAACCCACAGAAAATATTTGCAAACTACCCATCTGCAAAGGATTAATAACTAAAATATACAAGGAACTCAAACAACTCTAGGAAAACAGCTAATAATTCAATTAAAAATAGCAAAAAATTTGAATAGATATTCCTCAAAAGAATGTATACAAATGGCACACAGGCATATGAAAAGGTGCTCAAAGTCACTGGTCATCAGAAAAATACAAATCAAAACTACAATGGGATATAATCTCACTCTAGTTAAAATCGTTTTTATCAAAAAGATAGGTAATAGTGAATGCTGTCGCCAACGTAGAGAAAAGGGAACCCTCATTCACTATTGGTGAGAAAGTAAATTAGTACAAACACCATGGACAATAGTTTGGAGATTCCTTACAAAATTGAAAATAGAGCTTCTATATGATCCAGCAATCTCACTGCTAGGCATACACCCAAAAGAAAGAAAAGAAGTATATTGAAGAAATATCTGCATTCCTATGTTTGTTACAGCACTATTCACAACAGCCGAGATTTGCAATCAACCTAAGTGTTCATCAACAGATGAATGAGTGAAGAAAATGTGGCACATATACACAATGGTGCACTAGTCAACCATATAGAGGAATGAGATCTTGTCATTTGCAACAACATGGTTAGAACTGGAGGTGAATATGTTAAATGAAATAAGCCAGGCACAGAAAGATAAACTTGGCATGTTCTCACTTATTTGTGGGAGCTAAAAATTAAAACAAATTCATGGAGATAGAAAATAGAATGATAGTTACCTGAGACTGTGGATGGTAGTGGAGAGGAAGTGAAGTAGGGGTGGTCAACATGTACAAAAATATAATTCGGTAGAATGAATAAGATCTAGTATTTGATGGCACGAAAGAAGAAAATTATTACCAATCAAACTATTTGTGAAGTACTTTATAATTTATTTCCTCTAGCATTTCTAGTCCAAATAACATGCATATGAATTACAAAGAATTTCAATACCATTTAACTGATCCTTAAAACCAATGAGTAAAACAAACAAATAGGGCAGATAGTATTACTCACATAAAGATGAAGAAACTGAGCACCAGTGAGGGAACCATTCTTGTTCCCACACTAGTGTTAGAAGCTGAACTGACCCAGGACTTCTAACTGCAGATCAAGATCTTTCCAAGGGGCTACCTTGCTAGTTCATGTTAGTTCATCTTTATCTCTGGATGTTTCTTTGGGTATTTTCCTTTCTTCCTTTTCTTTCTCCTTCCCCCTCTCCATTTCTCCCTCCCTCCCTCCCTCCCTCCCTCCCTCCCTCCTTTCCTTCCTTCCTTCCCTCCTTCCCTCCTTCCTTCCTTCCTTCTTCCTTCCTTGTTTTCTTTCCCACTTTTTTACCTGCCACCTTTGCAGCTGTACTGGGAATAAATGAATGAGAAGAATAAGGTCTGCTGCTTGCCCTTCCATAGACACAATCTAATGAAGTATTTAGCATAAGTACAGTGATCATCACCTTATATTCTGCACAATGAGAAAGTAAATCATTTTTGGTCAGAATTATTCCCTGGCTTCATGTGGCCCAGACTCAGAGCAGTGCTGCATTTAAGGAAACGCATCATTAGTCACATCTCTTAAAGAACATTAAAGGCTTCCATTGTTCTAATGATCTGTGATGTTGAGCTTTTTAAAAATATGATTGTTGGCTGCATGTATGTCATCTTTTGAAAAGTGTTTATTCCTGTCCTTTGCCACTTTTTTATGGGGTTATGTTTTTCTTGTAAATTTGTTTAAGTTCCTTATAGATGCTGGATATTATACCTTGGTTGGATGCATAGTTTACAAAAATTTTCTCCCATTCTGTAGGTTGTCTGTTTACTCTGTTGATAGTTTCTTTTGCTGTGCACAGAAACTCTTAACTTTAATTAGATACCATTTGTTAATTTTTGCTTTTATTGCAATTGCTTTTGGTGTCTTTCTCATGAAATCGTTGCCTGTGCTGGTGTCTTAAATGGTATTGGCTAGGTTGTCCTCCAGGACTTTTATAATTTTGGGTTTTATATTTAAGTCTTTAATCCCTTTTGACTTTATTTTTGTATGTGGTCTAAGGAAAGGGTTCAGTTTTAATCCCCTTCCTCCGCCATGTCTAACACCAGTCAAAATGTTTATTATTAAAAAGTCCAGGCCAGTCGCAGTGGCTCATACCTGTAAACCCAGCACTTTGGGGGGACAAGGCGGGTAGATTGCTTGAGTTCAGGAGTTCGAGACCAGCTTGGCCAACACGGTAAAACCCCGTATCTACTAAAAATACAAAAATTATCCAGGCAAAGTGGTGCATGCCTATAGTCCCAGCTACTTGGGAGGCCGTAACAAGAGAATCACTTGAACCCAGGAGGTGGAGGTTGCAGTGAGCTGAGATCACTCCAGTCTGGGTGACAGAGCGAGACTATTTCAAAACAAACAAACAAACAAAAAGACCAAAAATAACAGATGCCGGTGAGGTTGTGGAGAAAAAGGAATGCTTATATACTGTTGGTGGGAGTGTAAATGAGTTCAGCAGTGTGGCAGTGTGGCGATTCCTCAAAGACCTAAAGACAGAAATATCATTCAACCCAGCAATCCCATTACTGGGCATAAACCCACAAAATATAAATCATTATAAAGACACATGCACACATATGTTTTTTGTAGCACTGTTCACAATAGCAAAGGCATGGAATCAACTTGAATGCTCATCAATGATAGACTGAAAAAAGAAAATGTGGTACATATACACCATAGAATACTATGTAGCCATAAAAAGAATGAGATTGACCGGGCGCAGTGGCTCATGCCTGTAATCCCAGCACTTTAGGAGTCTTGAGGCAGGCAGATCACCTGAGGTCAGGAGTTCAATACCAGCCTGGCCAGTATGGTGAAACCCCATCTCTACTAAAAACACAAAAATTAATGAGGCATAGTGGTAGATGCCTATAATCTCAGCTACTCAGGAGGCTGAGGCAGGCAAAAAGAAGTGAAACTTTGCCTCAAAAAAAAAAAAGATGAATGAAATCATATTCTTTGCAGAGACATGGATGGAGCTGGAGGTCATTATCCTTAGCAAACTAACACAAGAACAAAACCAAATACTGCATGTCCTCACTTATAAGTGGGAATTAAATATTGAGAACACTCAGACACATAGAGAACAACACACAGTGAGGTCTTTCAGAGGCTGGAGGACGGGAAGAGGAAGAAGATCAGGAAAAATAACGAATGTGTACTAGACTTAATACCTGAGTGATGGAATAATCTGTACAACAAACCCCTCAGGATACACGTTGACTTTTGTAACAGACCTGCACAGGTTCAGGGGCACATGTACACCTGAACTTAAAGTAAAAGTTAAAATAAAACAAAAAGAATTTTAATGGTGTCTCATCTTCAGCAACCCCCCCTGAAATCCTTTTTCCTCTTCTTAGCCTCTCACTTCCTGAGGCTGCTGTGAAAGATGCCTCTCATAATACTTCCTGTTAATTCTCCTCCCCCATTGGTGGGAGCTGAGCCATGTCATTTAGCCTTTATCCTCCTTCTCCTGGGTCTCTGCACTCCACAGTTCTATCTCTTTCTTCATCTTTCCCATATTCTACATTACAAAAGTCAGAACCAGGGAAGAGCTGTAGGATTCTCTTTGCACAGTGAGGGATGTGAGAAACTGCACAAAGATAAAATTCTCGCAATTATTGCCTTATGCACAGATAATTGCCAGCATCTTCATTAAGCTGAATGCAGAATCTCAGTCTAGATTAGGCACAAATCAGTCACAAATGAAATCAGAGCTCCAGAGGGTGGCTATCTGACAGAAGAATTTGAGGAGCCCCTTTTCCTGGCAGCTCACAAAGAGATGTTGGACCTGAGGTATTATTAGTCTGGTGAGAAGAGCTCTTGACAGCTCATAGTAATAGGAATCAGCAAACAGCACTTCCCAAACAGGACTTTGGTCTTAAGGAAACGAACACTGAAGTGTTTATGAGTCTTGCTTATTAGGTTTTGAGCTTTTTGTTGGTTCCCCTCTTGGCAGTAACCTGAGTGCTTGTAAAATCCCATGTGGTAGCAGAGAACTCTGGGCATTTAGACATCTGTCCGCAGGTGCATTATGATTCACACTTTAACTGGATACCACTTGCTAGGTAAATGCTGTAATAGAAAGTTAAAAAGAATAAATTAGCTACAAATTCTTGGTATTTTCTGATTCCTGGGATGGCCCCTACGGTTTCATGATCATAGGGTGTTTTGTATTTATTTCAAACTACTAATCATTTACACACATGATTTCAGATTGTAAATATCAGATTTGATTGTGCCATTACTTCTCCCATTTCTTTCTAAATTCTTGTTTTAGCAATGTAACTCCTTTCAAAAGAAACATTAATAGAAACCCCAAAATATAAAACAAGTAAGAGCAAATGAATATGATTCCATAGTTTATTAATTAATCATAATTCAGGTGAAAACAGTCACTTTAAATAAGCTTAAAAGAGAAGAAACACACTCTGAAACCCATGTTTGCTTTGTATGTATGTATGTCTGTAATATTTTTATGACCTGAATTTATTTTCTACATTTTTTTTGCCCGGTTCTTAAATTTATACAACAAATGACAAGAAAAGCACAAGAAAATTTTCAGTTTTAGTCACAGCAGAAATGTAGTTAAAAACCTGGGGTCCAAGTGCCAGGTCTGCCACACACTGGTTGTCTGACTTTGGAGGTTCATTTAACGCCTCTGGGCAAGGCTGTGCTTGTGCAATACCCTAGAGTGTGCACTTGCTCAGCTTTCTGGTGGGAGAGGCCCTGGCGATAGTGTGATGTGAGCTTTTGGAGCCAGACAGTGCTGCTGCATCAATACTTGATTGCTACTTTTACTGGTTGTGATACATAACCGATAGTTTTCAGTGTATCAATAACCCATTATTAAAAAGAACATTTTCTCCTAGTTATTCTGTATATAGACCAGTTTAGTTCTGCTGTTTTAAAAATATTTTATTTTTGAAAATCAGTCTACTGAGTCATTGCTGCAGACGTTTACCTAATTTGTGATCATATTGCATAAACCATTTAAAAAGCTACTTTATAACTCAGATTCTTGTTTCATTTCTGAAAAGAAGCTAAGGACTGCAATATTTTGAGGCAGAACTTAAAAACCACATATTTTGAGCTATGTGCTTTTAAAAAAATAGCCATACTTCTTTATCTGGATTTTTTTTTTTTTTTTGAGACTGAGTCTTGCTCTGTTGCCAGGCTGGAGTGCAGTGGTATGATGATGTCCACTCACTGCAATCGCCACTCACTGCAACCTCTGCCTCTCAGGTTTTTTTCTGGATTTTAAAAGACTGATATATTTTACATAAATAAGCCCCAGTTACATTTATCCCCAAAAGAGGAGCAAATTCATCTTAATCACGCCAGTAACCCTATGCTTACATACTCTTTAGGTCTGAACTCTTAAGAAAGAAGGGATTTCTAGGTGGAGTCGAGCCACTGGTTAGCCCTGGTTTACGGTGAGCATGGTCTCTGTTACACATCTGCATTGTGCATTCCTGTTTCAGGTAGCACCTGATTCCTCAGGAAAGGATGCCCATTTATTGCAGCATAATTGTTAAAAGGAGATGGCCCCATGTTCTGGAGGCCATGTTATCTTTCTCTGTCCTCATGGGAATTTATGAAAATAGCATGTGATCTCCAGGATTTTCCATTTCCATAATTTAAAGCTGGGGAGGAAGGTTGACTTGTGTGTGTAAATTATCTATTCTCAAACCTGCTACAGGGTTCAGGAGGTCAACTCTACAAATCCTACCACTTGGGCTTCTGGTTGGGTTTAGTCAATGAGAAGCGCTGGTAGGAGGTTAGAGGGTAGGAACATAGACAATTTGGTTAGATTGGCCATAGTTTGGGCACTGGCTGGGTTTCTGCCAACTGCAGTCAGTCTCTTTTAAACAGTTCTAGTTCTCATTAAATTCTGGAAAGACATGTTCTTTCCCTTGGCCCATCAGGCCTATGAGTGGGCGTTTCCTATGGTCGCTAGTCCCTGGGTGCTTCACTTTCTCTTGTTTCCTTAACTTTGTCCATACCTGTGTAGATGGTCCCTTAATTCAATACAGTTCAACCCATGTGTTTATACTGGATTCCTGCTAGGACTATGGTTAATAAAGTATAAAGTTAGCTTATGCTTTTAGGATAAACCCATATATTCCAATGTAATTTTAATTGAGAGTAAGTATCTGAAGCATTTGTATTGCCATTAATAACATAATAGTTAGATTTCCCAGTAAAGGAGGAAAGATTTGCAGGGGTGAATCCCTGCATTTCTGGGAAAAGAAATATCCTAGTACTGAGAAATGAGAAAATACTATCGCTGACTTCCTGCCTCTGTTGTCTCTGAACTGTGCACATTTCCCGGCACATACCAGACTCAGTAAATAATTGTTAAATGAGTGTATTTTGAATGAAGGCATAAAATATTGTACTTATGCTCATGTAAAATATATAACTTTGTATATTTTTACTCATTAAGTACAGTAATTACGTATGTTATTACAGAAAACAACAAATTATGGATATAGAATAGTTCAAAATATGTATTTTAGATGGCAAAATAGATCATCTCTCTTCATTCTCTTTGCTAAGGGGAGAAATGGTTTTCTTACTAATCTTAGTAAAGAAAAAAAAGCCACTTTTCTTTGATAGTTGCTTAATGTGTGGGTCTCAGAGACCAAATAGACAACATGCCAGTGGTACTATTTCAACTCTAACCACTTCTTCCATTCGTACGTCAGCATTCCCCATTAAAAATCCAAAGCAGAAAGCCATATTATCTGCATGTCACTTTCAAACATAAACAGTAGAGTGGTTGTTAGAGTCCATATCTGTGAAATATGTTGTACAAGTGACTTATTGTCTTTGCATGATGTGGCTGGACAAAGGGATGCCTGGTTGAGACCAGTCGTAGGAGGAATATTACTGCTCATCACTGCTTTTGCTATATAAATCCTGGGCTTGGCAGACCTTGGTTAATCTAGCGGTCTTGAGCAGGCCCAGGTGAACTTAATGTACAGAAGTGACATTTGTGTAGCATCTGGCCAGTCTACAACTTCTAATTCTATTCCCAATGCCTGGAATTTCGTTTTGATGGCACTTATTCTCAGAGTGTGGTGCCAAGACTGGTAGTATCAGCATCACCAGGAAATTTTGTAGAAGTACCAAATTTGTGGCACCATTGCTGAAACAGAAATTCTGTGGATGAGGCCCAGCAATCTGTTTTAAGAAGCCGTATAGGGGACGCTGATGCTAAAGGTTGAGAACCACTGGCTTAGGGTACTGATACTTATTATACATGTATTCATTAATGTAAATGTGCAAATTCAGAGTAGGTTTGATGGGAGATGGAAGGAAGTAACAGAAGGAATTTTATCCTGAAGTGGGAAGGTCCTAATGAGGTGGGAAAGAGTAGACTTTGTTTTACGTATTGGCTTATTTTTGGTACTTCAGTGAAAGCAGTCAAGTCTAGAAATATCTGATATTATAGTAAATTTAAAATGGTCCTTTGCTAGGCAGGAAATGAAAAATGAGATGGGTAGGGACTACAGATTCTGGGATGGGAAATGTTAGTTGACATGTATCCATTCAGGCATTGGGCTCTGTAACATCCACCCCTTCTAAGGCAGGAAAATCTGTGAGTCACTCAGTCCTTTCTAGACTCTCTAGACCCAGCCCAGCCAAACTGGCTCAAGGTTGCTTTTCTTCCCCAGTCTCTGTAAATGTCCATGAAACCTTGGTAGTATAGGAATCTACTCTGATACTGTAGGGTCAACACCAAGGCAAAATATTATATGGAGAAAGATGACTATAGTAGAAACTACTGAAAATTCACTCCTTTATGTGCCTTGGGTTATGGAGTGCTTCTTATTTCAAACCCTGGGAAAGGAGAACAAAGCTGAATAACCCTTGAAAATCTCCAGGTTTGAGCCTTTGAAGAAATCACCCTCTCTGTGTGCCCTTATATTAAACGATATAGATCCTCAGAAAAGGTGCCATATTATTAACAGTTACATCTAATGGTTATAATTATTTTACAGCTATAATTATAATCAGAGATGGTTGATAGCCTCCTCAGGTCCATTGGGCAGTGCTTTTCATTCTTTAATGTGCATAAGAAATACCTGGGATCTAATTACAATGCAGATTCAGTACATCTGGGTTGGGGCCCATGTTGATGCCAATAATGCTGAATCCTCTGACCATAACACACTGTGAATAGCAAGGATATGGTGAAAAAGAACTACATCACATTGCTTTCCAAGCAGAATGGAGTGTAAATGTCATTAGCTTCTGCAACTGTTAAGAAGATATTATCTCTGATCCTCACAATTTCTCTGGCAAAAGAACTTTGTAATGAGTATTACAGCTTTGATGATACCACATGAGCTGGATATGCGGGATAATTTGTGCTGCAGTTCTGCATGGCAACCACAGAATAAATGGACATGTCTGGCCTGTTTTAGATTCAAAACTAGAAATCACTTGTGATTAATGGTGGAATAATACACTTTTATTATAAATTGTGGAAGCTTAGGTTCTCAAGCTGTCTTTTCTCCTGCAGGGCGCTTGCAGAAGCAATGTTAGTCAAAGCAGTAGGACAGCAATTAAAGGGGCATTCATTATAGCCCACGTATACTAGAAAGCAGCAAGAAAATGATACTTTCCAAATGTCTGGGAAATTAGGTCAGCACTTGCAGATTAAATTCAACAGGGCCTGCCAGACCTCAAGTCCTGATTGCCAAGTAAGATCTAATGCTGACACTTATTAGCTATTGAGAATTAGAAGGGATGAAGAACTTCTAAAAATTGAGTGGCTAACACTGTTCTTGAATCCTGATAAGAATATTATCCATGTGCTTTTTAGTGTCTGTGACAACCAAATCAATTTTTCTTCTTTTGTATTTACTTAAGATCCTATTTTTGATGTAAAACAGATATATGTGCAGTTACACAAACAGGGTAAAGATCAATTAAGTAATTTCCACTTTACTGTTTCATACTTTACTCATGATCACAATGTACCTGCTTGCCAAACAGATAAGTAAATATCGTTATTATTTTAAAGAGAGAGGCATTGTCCTAGTGTCATGTATTTTATAATATTTACTGGGTTGAAATTCAGAGTGGAAGACTTCCAGTGTTGTGCAAGAACAGAAGCTACTCTTCTGGGAAGAGTAAGTGGCTAAGTAGAGGAGTAGCAAAGACTGATCAAATGGTTAAGAAAGCTACAGACATTTTGATCTAGTAAGTGATTATTTCATTATAGCTCAACTTCAATAGTTTTTCTATAAATTCACTTTATGATCTGAAAATATTTGCATTTTCTCTCTTATTTAGTTATTGGTTGTACATAGATCTGTTTAGAAAAGCTATGAATGGGTAAAAACAGAGAACTTGTAGAGGCAGAATTTTAAGATGGACCCCAGGATTCCTGCCATCAACCATCAGGTTAAACATGTAATTTATAAATTCAAAATTTATTTAAAAAGCTCTCTCTATATACATAATAAATTGTATATGTTCTATTGGAATAATTTTAATGAATACTGTGTATAGTATGTATGTAGAAGAGTATAAGGAAATTTAAAAAAATTGGCATTACTGAGTTGAAAGATATAGTGTACTATATTCACAAATAGGAAAACTGAATATTGAAAGTGAGGGAATGTATTAACTTCTCTTCCTGGGTCCACAAGGGGTGTGGTTTCAAAGGCAAGAACTTCCCAGTGACATGCCCCACTTGCCTTCTTTCACATCTCCATCTGGGAGCTTAGAGGTCTTTGTTTACCTTTTGCACTCTGGGAAGATACACTGCCAAGGTGAACTTCCTTTGTTTAGAAAAGCCCCTGAAAAGCTATGGGAGGACTGTGGGCCCAACAACCAATCAAATGTCAGAATCAAAGATCAGTCGTTCCCCGGAAGTTTGAAGGAACTCCTCTCATGTGACAAAAACTTGGATAGGGCAGGAATAACTCCCAGGTTAAAAGACCCCTTGCCCCTTACCTGTGCGAATTTCCCTCTCTGGGATCTCCTCCCACGACAGCGTGGGAGCTGGCTTTCTCTCTCTCCCTACTTCTCTCTCTCTCTCTGCCTAATAAATCGCTTTTCTGCAAAAGCTCTTGGGGTCTGACATTTACTTAAACAATATTACCACACCTGGGCCTCCTACCCATTCTTGGGTGGAGGAAAGCCCAAGGACCTGAGCACACTGGGGCAGCTCCCATCGCGAAGCTGAGCCTCTCCTGCGTCCCGCAATCTGGTAACAGTAAGAATACCAATTTCTCCTAAATCTGTGGATTTTATACAATTCAATCAAATTCCCTGTGTGTGAAAATTAAAAAGCTGATTCTAAAATGTATTTAAAAGAGTATAGGGCGAATAATATTCTTGAGAATTAAAAGAGTAAGATGGAGAAGACTTGTCTTACCAAATATCAAGCCCTATTTTAAAGTCATAATGATTAAGATAGTGGGACAGAAATAGACAAATAGACTGAGCGAAAAAGACAAAGAACTTAGAAAGATACTCAGACGTCTATGCAACTTTGATAGGTAACAAAGAGTTGCCATTGTAGTCCAGTGCAGAAAGGAGGAAATATTCAATAAAAGTTGCTAGCACAATTGGTTATATGGAAATAATAACATTGAATTTTACACCATGTGCAAAAATCAATTCTAGATATAATATGACATGTATAATAAAATATTAATATTTTAGAATGAAATAATGAGATAATCTGTTTTACTCTAAGACAGGAAGGAATATGGTCTATTGCTGTGTGCCCCAGCTTGTTTCCCTGAGATCATGGTACAATGGGGCCTACTCTGCTCCACCCTGAAGCAGAAATGCAGGCATTCAGAGCACCCATTTTTCTGGGCTAGCAGCCCGAGCCACTCTGCCCTTTCTGGGCATAGATTGTGGTGCAAGGGGACCTTCTACAGTCCAACCTCAGACAGATCTCCAGGCATTCAGAGCACCTGCTAACACAAACTTGCATCCTGAGTGGCCCCATCCTTCCTGTGCAGAGATCCTGGTGCAGGGGTCCCTCTCTGTTATAATCCCAGACAGATCTCCAGGCATTTGGAGCACCTGCTTGCCTGGTTTAGCAGCCTGAGTTGTCCCACCCTTCTTGGATATAGATTGTGGTGCAGCAAGGTCTTCTCTGCTCCATCCTCAGGCAGAGATTCAGGCATTCAGAGCACCTGCTTCCCTGGATTGGTAGTCTGAGTTGTCTCATCCTTCCTTTGCAGAGATCATGGTGTATGTGTGGGGGGTGCTTCTCCCTGCTTCATTTTCAGAGAGATCTCCAGGCATTTGGAGCACTTGTTCACCTTGTTCAACAGCCTGAGTCACCCATCCTTCCTGTGCAGAAATAGTGGTGCAGCTGGGTTCTCTGTTCCATGCCCAGGCAGCTATCCAAGCATTTGGAACATTTACTCATCCAGACTGGCAGTCTGAGCTGCCCCTCCGTTCCTGCACAGAGATTGTGGTATGGCAGGGCCCCTCTCTGCTCCACACTGAGGCAGATCTCCAGACATTCAGAGCACTCACTTGCCTGAATCAGCAGCCTAAGGTGGCCCATACTTCCTGTGGTGAGACTATGGGGAAGAGGAGCTTTCTTTGCTCCTCTTCTATGCCCAGGAATATCTCCAGACAGTCAAAGCACCAGTTCACTGGGGTTAGCAGCCTGAGCCATCCCAGCCTTTCTGTGCAGAAATTTTAGAGTAGCAGGGCCCTCTACATTCAATATCCAGATAGATCTCCAAGTATCTGGAGCACCTACTCTCCCGAATTAGTAGTTTAGGCCACCTCCTCCGTGCAGAGAAGTTGGCATTGAGGAGGTTTTCTAGCTCCATGACTAGGTATACCTCTGGGTGCTTGGTGGCCACCCACTGGATTCTCCTTCAGTGCTGGTGTTGGGCCTGCCATTGGGGGCCTGTAAGTGGGCCTGCCCAGTTTGGCCCTGTCCATCTTTCCCCCTATCCTTGTGGGGTTAGGAAGGGAGCTCAGATCACTGAGCACTCCACAGGTCAGCCTGAGATAAAAGATTGCTTCTCCCAGTAAATAAGGATCAAGTCTACACCTAGCCATGTTGGCCACAGCAGGCTCTTACCCATAAGTGCCATCTACTGGCTTGTAAATTGAATCATACAACCTAGATAAAACCTTCAGACAGAATTGGCTGGGGCTATGGAAGCAAAGCCAAAAGGCCATATCCAGCATTCTCTACATTCATTCCTCCTAGGAAGGGGAGAAAAGGAAAAGGAGGGAAAAAACCCAATAATTTTATAGGAAAAGAAAAAAAAAAAGTCCTACCTACACACAAAAAGTGCCAGCCTCTCCAGATGAGAAAAAACCAGCACAGGAATTCTGGCCTCATGGACAATCTGCATGTAGTGACATCACCAAAGGATCACACTAGCTCTTCAGCTATAGTCCCTAACCAAAATGAAAACTCAGGAATGACAAAGAATTCAAAGTATGGATTGCACAGAAGTGCAATAAGATCCAAGAAAAGTTTGAAATCAACACAAAGAAACTTCAAAACCAATCCAGAAAATGAAGGAAGAGATAAACATTGTAAAATAAAATCAATCAGAATTTCTGAAATGGAAAAACTCACTTAAGGAATTTCAAATACAATTCAAAGCTTTATCAATAGACTGGAGCAGACAAAAGAAAAAATTTAAGAGCTTGAAGAAGGGTCTTTTAAACTTTACCAGTAAGACAATTATAAAATGAAAAATTTAAAAAAATATCTAGGCACTCAACATTGGAACACCCACATTCAAAATATAGGTACTTTTAGACTTACAAAAAGACCTAGCCACGCAATAATAGTGGGTGACTTCAACATCCCACTGGCAGTATTAGACAGATCATTAAGGTAGAAAACTAGCAAAGAAATTCTGGACTTGAATTCAACACTTGACAAATTGGACTTAACAGAAACTACAGAATTCCCATCAGCCACAGAATAAACATTCTTATCTATGCACTGAACATTTTCCAAGATTGATCATAGGCTTGGCCATAAAGCAACTATGAATAAATTTAAAAAATCCTGAATCATACCAACCATATTCTTGGACCATACTAGAATACAAATATGAATCATTACCAAGAGCTCCAAAACCATCCAATTATATGGAAATTAAATGACTTGCTTCTAAATGACTTTTGGGTAAACAGCAAAATTAAGGAAGAAATAAAATTCTTTGAAATGAATGAAAACAGACAGAGCATACCAAAATCTCTGAGATGCAGTGAAATTAGTATTAAGAGGAAAGTGTATAGTGCTAAACACCTCCCCTTCTCACCACTCCTATTCAGTATAGTACTGGAAGTCCTAGCCAATGCAATCAGTCAAGAGAAAAATATAAAAGACATCCAAATAGGAAAAGAAGTCAAATCATATCTCTTTGCTGATGATGTAATTCTGTACTTAATTCCTAGTGACTCCACTAAAAGGTACCTGGAATTGAAAAATGACTTCAGTAAAGCTTTAGCATACAAAATCAATGTACAAAAATTAGTAGCATTTCTATACACCAATCAATAACATTTAAGCTGAGAACCAAATCAAGAACACAGTCCCATTTACAATAGCCACACACACAAAAGAATATCTAGGAATTCATCTAACAAAGGAAATGAAAGATCTCTACAAGGGGAACTGTAAAAAACTGCTGAAAGAAATTATAGATGATACAAACAAATGGAAAAATATTCCGTTCTCATGGATTGGAAAAATTAATACCATTAAAATGGTCATACTGCCCCAAGTGACCTACAGATTCAATGCTATTCCTATCAAATTACCTGCATCATTTTTTACAGAATTAGAAAAAGCTATTCTAAAATTTATATAAATTCAAAAAAGAGTTCAAATAGCTAAAGCAATCCTAAGCAAAAAGGCTAGAGGCGTCATACCTGAATTCAAAATATACCACCAGGCTACAATAACCCAAACACCATGATACTAGTACAAAAACAACACATATATCAATGGAACAGAATAGAGAATCCAGAAACAAAGTCACACACCTATAACTGTCTGATCTTTGACAAAGTTGACAAAAATGGGCAACAGAGAAAGGATTCCCTGTTGAGTAAATTGTGTGAGGATAATTGGCTAACCATATGCAGAGGAATAAATCTGGACTCCCAACTTTCACCAGATAAAAAATTAACTCAAGATAGATTAAATATTTTAATGTAAGACTTCAAAACTATAAGAATCCTAGCAGAAAATCTAGGGAACACTATTCTGGACATTGGTCTTGGGAAAAAACCAAGCAATTCCAACAAAAGCAATTGCAACAAAAATGAAAATTGACAAGTGGTACCTAATTAAACTAAAGAGCTTCTGCACATCAAAAGAAACTTTAAGGAGGGTAAACAGACAACCTACAGAATGGGAGAAAGTATTTGAAAATGATGCATTCAACACAGGTTTAATATCCAGAATCTATAAGGAACTTAATTCACAAGCAAAAAATAAATAACCCTGTGAAAAAGTATGCAAAAGACATGAACAGATACTTCTAAAAAGAAGACATATAAGCAGACAACAACCATATACAAATTCTTCACATCACTAATCATCAGAGAAAGGCAAATCATAACCACAATGAGATGCCATCTTACACCAGTCAGAATGGCTATTATTAAAAAGTCAAAAATTACAATGTTGGTGAGACTGTAGAGAAAAGGGGACACTTATACACTGTTGATGGGTATGTAAATTAGTTCAACCACTGTGGAAAGCAATCTGGAGATTTCTCAAATAACTTAAAAAAAGCTACCATTCAACCTTGCATTCCATTAACATATACATATCCAAAGGAAAATAAATCATTCTGCTAAAAAGTCACAGGCACTTGTGTGTTCATTGTGGCACTATTAACAATAGCAAAGACATGGAATGAACCTAGATATCCATCAATTGTGGACTGGATAAAGAAAATGTAGAACATATATACCATGGAATACCATGCAGCCATAAAAAGGAATGAGACGTCCTTTGCAGCAACATGGATGCAGCTGGAGGCCATTATTCTAAGTGAATTACTGCAGGAACAGAAAACCCAATACTGTATGTTTTCACTTAGTGAGAGGTAAACATTGGATACTCATGAACATAAGGATGACAACGTGACTGCTAGAGAAGGGAAGGAGAAAAGGTGCAAGGACTGAAATACTATTGGGTACCATGCTCACTAACTGGGTGTTGGGATCAACTGTACCCCAAGCCCCACCATCACACAATATACCTGTGTAACAAATCACATACATTCCCTGAATCTCAAATGAAAGTTGAAATTATGGAAAAGAAGTATGATGGATTTTACATGTGTAATAAGAAGTCTGACTCCATTTTGATGTCTGATTATTAATAACTTTTAAGCCCTCTCTCTCTCTTCCTCTTCTGCCTCAGATGTGGACAAACTCATAAGAATGCCCAGAGGCATCCTTCTTTGGTGCAGGAGGGAAGTTCAAACCACATAAGCTCTCATCCATGCTTAGGAACCTTCACTGATAGCCCTACCTTTTGACCACAATAAAAGCCAAAGCCAGTTGTCACTCCTTGCTCCCTGATGTCATTTTCAGATCTGTTTGATGGTCTGCCTTGTTCTTTCCAGAAATCATCATTATGTGAGTAATAAATTTCTTGACACCCTCCTGGTGTGTCTGTGTGTGGGGGTCATCAATTTTGAGGCAGAATTTCTTCTTCAGGAAGCCTCAGTTTTTGTTCTTAAGGCCTTTAACCGATTGGATAAAGCCCACTTACATATCAGAGATGATCTTTTTTACTTAAAGTCAACTGATTGTAGGTCAGTTGAATCAATTTTGTGTGGGCTGGTGGAAGGTCCAGCCTGTTTCTGTAAGGTGATCTACATGCTATTCTTTTCTTATTTTAAAGATTCACTCAAAATAATCACTGGTAATGCACTTTTCCTACTACAATAAAAGCTGTAGTTTTAGCCCTAAAATATGAACTTTATAATACTGGAGAAAACACAGCATATCCTTTTTGTGTTTAAAAACTATAAACCAAGTTTTACATGGAAAATCCCCACCCTTCTTTATTGAAACACACATGAAAATGAAAAAAAAAAAGAGAAATATATGCCTTTAGATGAACAAAGAGAATGATAAGTCAAAGAGGAAAAAATATGGGCGTTTATTGCTATATATTTTCCTTTAGGCACTGCTTTAAATGTGTCCCAGAGATTCTGGTATATTGTGTCTTTGTTCTCGTTAGTTTTGAAGAACATCTTTAATTCTGCCTTCATTTCATCATTTATCCAGTCAACATTCAAGAGCCAGTTGTTCAGTTTCCATGAAGCTGTGTGGTTCTGAGTTAGTTTCTAAATTCTGAGTTCTAACTTGTTTGCACTGTGGTCTAAGAGAGTGTTTGTTATGATTTCTGTTCTTTTGCATTTGCTGAGGAGTGATTTACTTCCAATTATGTGGTCAATTTTAGAGTAGGTGTGATGTGGTGCTGAGAACGCATATTTTGTGGATTTGGGGTGGAGATGTCTATGAGTGTAAATGTCTATTAGGTTTGCTTTGTCCAGGTCTGAGTTCAAGTCCTGGATATCCTTGTTAATTTTGTCTTGTTGATCTGTCTAATATTGACAGTGGAGTGATAATGTCTTCCACTATTATTGTGTGGGAGTCTAAGTCTCTTTGTAAGTCATTAAGAACTTGCTTTATGTATCTGGGTGCTCCTGTATTTGGTGCATATATATTTAGGATTATTAGCTCTTCTTGTCGCATTGATCTTTTTTCCATTATGTAATGTCCTTCTTTTTCTCTTTTGATCTTTGTTGGTTTAAAGTCTGTTTTATCAGAGACTAGGATTGCAACCCCTGCTTTTTTTTGCTCTGTATATGCTTGGTAAATCTTCTTCCATCCCTTTATTTTGAGCTTTTGTGTATCCTTGCATATGAGATGGGTTTCCTGGATACCTCACACTGATGGGTTTTGGCTTTTTATTTATTTATTTATTTATTTATTTATTTATTTATTTAAAGAAAGGAAAAGAGAGGAAAGAAAGTGAGAGTGAAAGAAAGAAAAAAAAAAGAATGTACGAGAGAAAGAGGAAGAAAAAGAGGGAGAGAGAACAGGATTCTTGTTCTACTGCTCAGGCTAGAATGCAGTCTAAAAATGGGTATTAAAAACCTCTATTATGCCAATAATTGTGTTTAACAATGGAGACAGGAAGGAATAAGAGATGAAAAT
>CAUYLG010055809.1:0-58020 GCA_963573385.1 Cacajao melanocephalus | reverse complement strand
TTTCAACATATTGGTCAGGCTGGTCTTGAACTTCTGACCTTGTGATCTGCCTGCCTCGGCCTCCCACAGTGCTGGGATCACAGGCGTGAGCCACCACACCCAGCCCACAGACCATATCTTATGCGGATTCCAGGGAGGCACAAAGCAGAGCTACTGGCTAAAAGTCTATTGGAGACTTTAGACTTTGGAGTTGGAGGACTGTGTCAGAAGGAACAAAGATGGCTGAGCTACATGACAGGAAACTTGTCTCCCCCGCAGTGACCATTATGAGCAAAGGGTCTTGTGGATGGCCAATAAAAGCTTGCCATGTTCAGATTTAAAAAGTGATTTGGGAACTTTGTTATGTCTTTTGCTAGCTAAAATTTCTGTGTCTGTATTTGCTGGCGGGGATTAACTAAATCAGTAAAACTGCGATATTTTAAAGGCAACTAGAAATTATAGAAATACTTCAAGGAAGAAAGTCTGCAAAAAAGTGATCTATATTTTCTGTTAACCATTGGTCCTTGGAGAGAGAAAATGTGTGCTCTATCAGTTTTAAAATGAACAATTAAGTAACAAATGAAATTTAAAGTGAAGGTGAATGTTAATGAGGGGAAAATATTGATGGGATATGTCTTAGTTCAGGTTCCTTAAAAATAGTGTGAGGCAAGGATTCTTATACAGTTGATTTATTGAAGTAGAAACTTGTAAGGAAATGAGGGAAGCAGGATACTATAAGGAAGAAGGTGGGGAGAGATGTGGGTATAGCTGAAATGTTGCCCCAACCTAATTCATGGGGAGGTGTGAGGTGTAAATGCCATTGCAGAACTGGCCTGTCTTCAGGTAAGGACACTGGCCTTTTCTCTGCAGTGGCCAGTCACTGACTACAGGACACCCCACAGGGAAACATAACCTTCCAGATATTTCTCAGTGAGGCAGCCTCTATTAGCAGAGGGCAATTTTCAGAAGGGAGTGGTTAGCAGCTAACACTCACAACAGCTGGGCGATGGGTGTGCTGGCCTGCTAAAGGGGATCTGGGTGCATGATAGGAGCAGGAGAGTCAGGCAAGCAAACAAATTTATTAGAATCTAGATAAAAAGGAAACAGTCAAAACCAAAGTGAAAAAATAATGAATAAAAAGAAACCACAGGGATCAAATGAAAGAGGAAGATGTGTCTTAGAAAAGTCGTGATTAAAAGAGTATAGAAAAAAGTGAGTAGTAGAGTGGACAAAAATGAGAGACAAGGATATAAAGGTCTTGAGAGCAGGATCAATACCTGTACTGTCATAGAGAAAGTGAAATGGTCATTTCGAAAATTTTTTTTTTGTAGTTTTTGGGACAGTCTCCCTCTATCATCCAGGCTGGAGTGCAGTGGTGATTCTGGCTCACTGCAACCTCCGCCTTCTGGGTTCAAGGGATTCTCCAGCCTCAGCCTCCTGAGTAGCTGGGATTACAGGTGTGCACCATCACACCTGGATCATTTTTGTATTTTAAGTAAAGATGGGGTTTCACCATGTTAGCCAGGCTGATCTCAAACTCCTGGCCTTGAGTGATCCGCCCACCTTAGCCTCCCGAAGTGCTGGATTACAGGCATGAGTCAATATGCCCAGCCAATAATACTGTATTGTATATTTGAAATTTGCTAAGACAGTAGATCTTAAATGCTCTTAGCACACATACACAGTGGTGACTATGAGATGATGAATCCAGCTAAAAAAGTAAATTTGTGTGCAATTTTAGAAGGAAGAGAATTCTAGATTGAACTAACATTAAGAGACAACTATCTACCAGCAGCTTTCTACAGACACTATCCTATTTTAGGGAAGAGAAAATTGAGGCTTGAAAGAACTTATGTAAAGAACACAAGAAAGTGTTAAAGTGAGAAAGTGATGCTATGTACTTGGACTCTCAGCCCTGGACTTGTTGCAGTTTGCCCATCACATGATTTAATAAGAACATATGAGCAGGGAAAGGGTTACCCTGGTGTGAATTAAGGGTAGAGGAACGCGAAGATTGAGAATGACATTGGACAACAAGGAGAAGGGAGTCTTAATGAAAATTGGTAGACATCAACATGAAGCTGAGAGGCTGTAGGGGACGAGTTGTCCAGGCCACTGAGGTTTTTGTGGGAGGATGGCACTCTCTTCATCTGCTTTATAATCAAGAAAATATATTAGAGAGGGTTGTCAGAAAAGATACCTACTTCTGTCATCTGTTGGATGGTATTAGTTAGGAGTTAGATTGCAGTCTCATGCTGCTAAATTAATCAATGTGTCTGAATGGTTCTTACCCAGAAGAGAAACCCAAACACTGATTTCAGTGGAAGGATCTTGCAATAGTAGATGAAATCACGTGGTGGGGCCACAAAGGAATGACTGGATGCTGACAACCCTGGGAGCCATTATGGAGTAGAAGACTGATCTGTAAAGTGGGATGATTCAGGCACCGAAAGGCCAACTATTAACCTGCAAAAGGAAAGTCATAGAAATTCTATTTAAAATCTCTTGCAATCTAGAGGATATAAGAAAGTATAAAACCTTTCTAATAAACACCTAATATACAGATTGAGAGAGATGCCTTCCTTCAGGATATATGTCAGATACTGAGGGCGTCTTGAGAGAAAGTGGGTGCCTTATATTCATTTTCTCATTATGCAATGCCAAGTGGATTCTTAGCTACTGTTTAGTTTTAACCAAACCATCACTCACAAAGTAGACAAATGGCTCTATAAGACTTCTGCCAAGTGTGGATTTAAGAGGATTCTAATAATGCAAACATAATGAAAAATAATAATGAGATGACATGTATTTTTATTTTTTAAATTTTATTTTATTTTGAATTCAGGGGGTACATATGCATGTTTGTTACATGGGTGTATTGTGTGCTGGTAGGGATTGAACTTCTGGTGCACCCATTACTCAGTGAATACTATGTCCAATAGGTAATTTTTCAAACACTCCCCTAGTTTTAGATTGCCTAGTATCTATTATTTCTATCTCTATGTCCATGTATATTCATTACTTGGCTCCCACTTGTAAATGAGAACAGGCAATATTTAATTTTCTGTTTTTGAGTTAGTTCACTTAGGATAATGGCCTCTAGTTCTATCCTCGTTGCTGCAAAGGACATGATTTCATTCTATTTTATGGCTGCGTAGTATTCCATGGGTGTGTGTGTGTAGATGTATAAATATATGTATTTTTAAAAAGTATATGTATGCATGCATACATATATGTATATATGTATAAATCATTTATGTATTTATACATACATGCATATATATTTATACATCTGTGCATATGTATGTGTGTAAACACACACACTACATTTTCTTTATCCAGTCAACTGTTGATGGACACTTAGGTTGGTTCTGTGACTTTGCTATTGTGAATAGTGCTTCAATGAACATACAACAGCAGATGTCTTTTTTATATAATTTTTTTCCTTTCGGTAGCTACCCAGTAGTGGGATTGCTGAGTCAGTTAGTTATATTTTTAGTTCTTTGAGAAATCTCCATACTGTTTTCCATAGAAGTTGAACTTATTTATGTTCCCACCGACAGTGTATAAACATTTCCTTTTCTCCACATCAATACCAACGTTTGTTGGTTTTTGACTTTTTAGTAGTAGTCATTCTGTCTGGTGTAAGGTGATATCTCATTGTGGTTTTAATTTGCATTTTTCGGATGATTATTGTTGTTGAAGATTTTTTCATATGTTTGTGGACTATCTGTATTTCTTCTTTTGAGGTGTCTCTTTATGTCCTTTACCCAACAGTGGATAAGTCAGTTTTTAATGTGGTGGTTTTTTTTTTTTTTTGTCTTGTAGTTTTGTTGAGTTCCTTGTAGATTTTGGACATAATCCTTGTCAGAGGCATAATTTACAAATACATTCTCTCATTATGTAGATTATACATTTACTCCATTATTTCTTTCACTGTGCAGAAGTCCTATGTGTTTTTAAAAAATGGTTGTTGCATTTACTTTTGGGGTCTTCATTATAAATTATTTTTTTCTAGGTCAGTGTCTGGAAGAATTTTTCCTAGATTTTCTTCAATTTTTATAGTTTCAGCTTTACATTTAAGTCTAATCTATCTTGAGTTAATTTTTATATATGTTGAGAGATAGGAGTCCGGTTTCATTTTCCTGCATATGGCTGGCCTGTTTCCCAGCATCATTTATTGAATACGGTCTTCTTTCTCCATTGTTTATTTTTGTCAACTTTGCTGAAGATCAGTTGTTTGTAGGTATATGGCTTTATTTCTGGATTCTCTATTCTGTTCCATTGGTCTATGTGTCTATTTCTGTACCAGTACCATGCTGTTTTGGTTACTCTAGCTTGCAGTGTAATTTGAAGTCAGGCAATGTGATACCTCTGGATTTGCTCTTTTTGCTTAGATTGCTTTGGATATACTGGGAATGGCATGAATTTCACTCTTATTTCTTCACCAATATTATAATTTAAAAAAAACCTCATGTTTAAAAAACTACTCATATTTAAAAAGTGACCTAAAATAATTAGAACTTTGCATACTGGGTATATAGGTTATTACAGGTGTGAATAATCAGCAAAGTTGGAAAATTATTGGTAGGGCACTATTCACTGTTTGCCTCAAGGGCAGACAAGTCTGTGGTGCTGTTTATGACCCAGAGGCTCCCTTGGATCAGACCAAGTTTGACTTTATCTTGCTTCCCAGTCAGAAAACATTGTATGAAAAAGACACCTGCACTCGTTTGAACCAGGCTCTGAGTTTTAAGTAACCTAGGACAAGTTAGAGAGCTTCTGTGCACTTCAGTTTTCTTATCTGTAAAACAGGGACAATAATCTCAGGTGTTAAGAGGTAAAGTTTTAAAAGCACATGGGTTAGTTACTGGCACAATTGGTGTATAAAAACAATTAGCTCCCTTTGTTTTCCTTTCTAGCCAGTCCAGTATTGAACTTTATCAAGTTTTTAATTCTCTAATCCAGTATTAAATAGGCAATGTAAAATAAATCCCAGGAAGATATGTGTAATTCTCTTAATTTTTTTCTTATTTCATTTGAAGCTAGAATGGGGACAGCAGGCATCATGAAATGCATCCTTTATACTGGAGTAAGGCATAAAGAAATGGATTAATAAGCTTGTATCCTTGAAATCATTAATAATTGCTAGTAGTGTTTTACCATGCTTGCTGAACTTTTTTCTAATACATTTGTAACATTTGACTTGTGGAAACAGACTGAAATATTTGGATTTCATCAGGTTTCAGATTGGGTTCTCCAAAAGCAGAGCCTGACACAAGGATTTTGTGCTTGTGGTTCATTGAGGGTATTTTCATGAAACAAAAACCAACCAACAAGCCGAAGAAGAAAAAAAACTCCATGATCACAGGAAGGGAGCTAAGCTAATAAGGCAGGGCAAGGGCCAGGCAAAGCAAGGCAAAGACTGAACATGGTCTGTTCCAAGGGAGGCTTTGGGTCATAAAAGCACCACAGACTTGTCTGGCCTTGAGGCAAGTGGACTGGCCTTAGACAACTAAATAGATCATTGGCCACTGGTCACTTATTTTGAGGGAAGGAGGTGAGGGAGGACCGTCACTTCCCTCACCAGGTGACTGCTATCATTCTGGGGTAAATATTTCAAAGAAGGAGGCACCTGTGAGCTGCTAGCAGCCAACAGTTACTGCAGCCAAGGAATTAGTGCTCAGGTCTGTTAAAGAGGGTGGGCGTGGGGCACACAGTGTCTTCTACCTATCATCAGATGAACAGATTTAAGTTTTCAGGAGAACCTTCTTACTGTCACATGGTTGCATCAACAACACGATGTATCATGTTTTGGTGAAATAGTAAGCCTCCTCTTCATAGCCCACAGTATTGCTGTCCAATAGAAATATAAAATGGACCATAAAAGTATTTTTAAGTCTTCTAGTTGCCCCATTAAGAGTTAAAATAAAACAGGTGTACTTAAAGATTACATTTTAATTCAATATATCCAAACATTATACTAATATGTAATTAATCTAAAAATTATTAATGGCATTTTTATTTTAACATTAAGTCTTCAAAATCTAGGGTAATTTTAAAAATGTAGTTAATGGCTATTATATTGAACAGCACTGGACCTCAAAGTCGGTAGGAGTGGTTGACTTCAAAGCTGTTGCTTTGTTGTCATGTCTTAGGCAATAAATCCTGATTTTACTCTTCATTCACGGCATACACTTGAGGAAGTAGGGTAAAGTGATGGACATATCTTTCAGGAGGAGTGGAGACAAATGAACTTTGGAGTGAAGTAGACCTGGTTCTAAATTCTCATTTTGCTACTTCTGGTCCTGGCTTATGTATTTAACCCCAATTCCTCAGAATCTGTTTCCTTAAATGGGAAATAGCATATTTACATGGCAGAGTTGAGCATTAAAGACAATGTGCCCTAAATTTCCAACACACACCTGCTCTGAAAGAGGTGCCCAGTAAGCCAGCAGTTAATGTCTTCTCCTATGGCTGATGGAGTGTATGTCTCCATGTGGAGAAGAAATGTAGATTAATCCGTCTTGCTCCATTTTTCTCTCACTTCTGTGCTCTCTATCTCTTCTTGTTTCTCGTTATTGCATATTCTCATTTTCTGTTTTCTTTCCTATTCTGTATCTTTCCATTCAAAAATTATTTTCCTTTTTAATTTTTTTTAGAGATGGGGTCTTGCTATGTTGCCCATGCTGGATTTGAACACATGTGCTTAAGTGATTGATCCTCCCACATCAGCCTCCTGAATAGCTGAGACCATAGACACTGACCACAACACTCAGCTTTCACTTACAAATTTAAATAAAACATTTTTTGAGGCTAAATTATTTTATTACAAAAAATTTTCAGATTAAAACTTCCTTAGAGGTCTAGTTCAAGTCTCGCCTTACTTTAGAGATGAAGACACTTGTTTGAATGCTTCTTTCCTTTCTTCTTTCCTCCCTTCCTTTTCTGTATGTGCTGGCTCCCCTCTGTAAGCTCGTGGTCTTCACTATGAAAATTGTCTTGGGTTTTGGTGTTGGTTATTTTTGCAAGACAGACCATTGGAACCATAGAAAAGGTCAGCTCCATTTACATTTACACCAAAATAAGCCTTGTGAACGTTTCAGAAAACCAAATAACAAACATCAGTTCCATGATTAATCTGTTAGGAAATGTTATTCTCATTTTTGCTGTTTTTTTTTTTTTCCTGTACGTGTCCCACATTGTAACTTCCAACAGACGGCATTATTATCGTGTAATCACTACAATGAATATTAATAATATAGCTGATATGAGCTCAGCTTTCTTTACTAACCTTGAAGGTTCTGAAATGTTTCTGATTTAGTTCACATGCTTCTTTTTAAGTTAGTTTAATTTTTGCTTGACTAATGCTCTAGGAAACAGCAGCAGCCAAATCTGAGTGGTTTTGCGATTGATAGTGGTCCTATATAAACAGAAGCCTTCATATACATTGTAAATTTGCCCATAGTTCACACTTACTATATTAAGTGTTCTCTGTGAACTATGAGCACATTTACAACACTAAGCAACACTGTTCAATAGAAATACAATGTTGAGCCCATATGCAATTTTAAATTTTCTAGTAGCCACATTAAAAAGTTTAAAAAAGGCAAAATAAATTTTAAAAATGTATTTTATTTAACTTGATATGACCCAATAAATAACATGTTTTCTCAGCACATAGCTAACCCTTCTAGGTTTTCTCTTGAAGAAAATGAAAATTGTATTCTGAGTAATTTACAGAACTCAAGCACCACTATAAGCAACCCTTGATAGACAACTTCTCTAACTCTGAACATGAGATGGTCAAAGCAAGATTAGACCTATGATAATTAGGGTGGTCAGGTTCAGACACGTCTAACATCCGAAGTTTGTGTAGGAGGGCAGAAAGTCATGCTTAGACAAGGAATGAGCTAATTAATGATCATATTTAAAGGTCAACCATTTACTTTTTCAATAGCCTAGTGACATTTATCCTAAGTCACTTAAGAAATGTTATAAAATGTCACAGATTCATGTAGCATTGCCATATGGAGGACTTGGATCCTAAAATTGGTCTGCACATGACTGTGACTCTATATTGATATTGATAATATAATCAGAGGAAACTGTTTTGGCTAGAACAGGAATTGCAAGTTAGCATCAGCATTTTGACAGCTTAATTTTATTCAGTACTCTAATTCTCTGGAGAACTTTTAGATTCCCCATACTGATTTGTCAGAATGGGAGAATTTTGTTCACTAAAATGTGATTTAGGATTGGGAGCACAGAGTGGCCTTCTAAGATCTCATGGCAGAGAAAGATACAGATACAAGGCAATGGATGAATTTAGAGTGTCAAATTGTTGATGCATTCACACTTTTAATATTTGACAGTATTATAAACATTTTCTGTATAGTGAATTATTTGTATTGGTTACTAGACGAATTCTCTTAAGTACTGGAGATTGTGAAAAATGTTTCAGAAATTCTAGAAGATCAAAGTGGAGAAGGAAATAACAGTGACCATGGTTGAAAAATATAACTATTAAGGTGGAACCAAAAAACTTAGAAGATTAACAAAATGTCAGACTAGCAAATGTGGTGGACGTTTTTTTGTAGCCACCCATCATCCTGTTCACCTTCTTTTGGCAGTGTTACCCTGAATTCCATAGAGAAAATGTTTCTTCCCCATTGCATGGTATCTGTGGTAGGATTGTCAACCAAGTGTTTCTGCACTGCACTTCTCTAGGCAAGGAGTGGATTCATGTTCCAAGCCGTGTCGATTGGTCTTTCCATCCCGACCGTCTGAGTTCTGAGTGGAAAAAGTCAATGGCAGAAAAATCACCTGGAACTGATTAATTCTGGGGAGCATGTTCTGAAGAGACCATAATCATTTTCTTCTTCTTAGAACCCCTGTTCCAGTTCACTTTCAATCCCAGTTTTCTAAGTTTTCCTTTGAGAGTTACACAGTATCCTTCCAATAAATTCCCTTTCATATACAGCAACTAGAGCTATATTATTAGCTTATCACAGGAGTAAGCAAACTATAGCCCAGGGGTCATATATTTTTTGCAGATATATTTTTTGCAAATAGTTTTATTAGAACACAAAAATATACATGCACTTAAGTATTATCTATGATTTTATGCCATAACAACTGAAGTGAGTAGTTGTGATAAAAATCTTATGACCCACAAACTTAAAATATTTAATACCTGGTCTTTTAAGAAAAAAATTGCTTACGCTTAGCTTATCAAATGTCTTAGATTGAGTTGTCTCAGAATCAGATCCTGAAACAAACATTTGATTGCGAGTAGTTTATAAGTTGATCCCATGAGGGGTGAGGAACTGAGATAAGGAAGAAAAGGAAGCAATGAACACTATATCCCAAGCAGGTCCTTGCAGTGGGCAACTAGCTCAATACCACAGGGGACATTGGGAAACAGTGTAGAAATGTTTCAGAGTTTTTCCACCTGTAGATTGAGTGAGCCAGGGTTTTTGCATACTAACTCCTGAAGCCAGCTTACAAAGTCATTGACTCTCCTGTGCCTGCCTGGAAACTAGCAGAATGGGTTCCACCAAACAGGACAAAACTCTGTGGCACAGAGTACCTCTTGCCCCCAATTATAGAAGCCTTGGGGTTATAATGCCCAGAAATGGAGATTGCTGAGGGCTTTATAAGCAGGTCACAAATAGTGTCTGCCACTCCAAGAATCTTTGCTGGTAGGCAAGTCAGAAAACAAACTCCTGGTGAGATTAATGCCCCCTTTCCTTTCCAGGGAACATAATTGTGTTAGTTCCATTATGATGAATGTAACTAACTCCTTGGGGAGGGTGGAGTTGGGGAATATGTATATTAGAAAAAACATTAGCATTAGGGCCTAGGAAGTCAGAGTTTGGTCCTTCTTTGGATTCTATTATTTATTGGCTGTGGTAAACTTTAACCAAATCATCTTTTTTTTTCTCTGGGTATGTCAACCTTCAGCAAGCTAGTCTGGGCTTATTTACAGAACAATTTAGCATGATTCCGAGCAAATGAGCAGAAGAATGTAAACTCTTGAGACCTGGGCTCAGCTCTGGCACCCCACAACTTCGACTGTATTCTTCTGGCTAATGAAAAACACAAAACCAGGTCACATTCAAAGCGGAGATAAACCACATTGCACACAATTATTTTGCAGTTATACTTCATTCCAAAGGGGTGTGGACGCACAGAGATGGAGAATTGGAGCTATTTTGCAGTTTACTATAGAAGCCATGGCAGACTGTATGTGGATATTTGCCCTACCACAAGCCCTAGTGTGTGAGCATACTTTCTCTTCAAGTTCCTTTTCTGCTGTTAACTCTTTTTTTGAGACGGAGTCTCTCTGTTGCTAGGCTGAGAGTGCAGTAGTGTGATCTCTGCTTACTGCAATCTCTACCTTCCAGGTTCAAACGAGTCTCCTGCCTGAGCCTCCTACAGGCAAACACCACCACATCCGGCTAACTTTTGTATTTTTAGTCGAGGTGGGGTTTCACCATGTTGTCCAGGATGGTCTCGATCTTTTGACCTCGTGATCTGCCTGCCTTGGCCTCCCAAAGTGCTGGGATTACAGACATGAGCCACCACACCTGGCCTGCTGTGAACTCTTCTATTAAATACTTTGAAAATTTAAGAACAGGCAGCAATCAGGTTCATGGTATTCTCAATAGGGCAGACTTCTCCAACTGTCCCCTGAACCTTGTAGTTATGTGATCAAAAGGCAAATAGTTTATCTTTTGACGCTTTAACAGAAATATCATATCAAAAAAAAAAAAACCTTTCTTCTTGGGTATATCTTTTCCCTTGTTAATAGAATATGGAAATAATCGGAACACATAGTTTTTTGTTTTTTTTTAATCAGGAATATAGAATTTGAGTGCCAGAGTTAAGGACCAGAAACTAGAAGTTTTCAGTTCATTGGCCCAGTTACACCTAAAATAAGAATAATTGAGTTCATTATTCATGCTTCCTGGCTGTCATTTTTGATTTGGGCATCCAGTCTCAAGAAAAGAGGTAACATTGCAAGGAAGCTGGAGACGCCATGGGCTGTTGAGTCAAAATGGCTATATTCCATCTTCCCCTTGCTAGCTATTTACCTTGTAGTGAGGGGAAGGTTTCATCTTGAATACCAGGCTGGCTGATATTTTAGGGTGTATTAGGGGGAGATAGTAGAACAGGAACAATGCAGGCAAGTCTGTAGGAAAAATTTATCCTAGGGAAGTTGAAGTTTAGATCCACAGGCTTGGGCTCTAGTGACGATTTTGTTGTAAAAGATAGGGGATGTCTTGGGTGGAAAGCTCATTGTCCGTACTTAGACTTGTCTTCCTGCCCAGTATCTATGGACTCAGAACTAAGTTCCATGGAGAGGAGGCTTCAAGTAAAATTTTGAGAGTTGTAATCCCCTGTTGGCAAGACATCAAGTTTCTGGTAGCAATGTTGGTACTTCTCTAATTGGAGAGGCACAAAAGGAAGATGAGCACAGGACAGCTTGCAGGTCGAGAGGGTTTCAGATGACAGGCCAGAGCAAGACGTGGAGAAAACTGAGGAATTGGAGAGCAATGGATACCAGCTCTTTCCTAGAAAATGGCAGCAGCAGAGTAGGGTCTGGGAACCGTGTCCAGCTAAGCTCTTCAGCAGACATCACTGAGAGTATCCAGAGATGGAGGAAGAATAAGGCAGCAGATGTGAGATACTCTTCTGGGGGCTAATTTTCAGTAAAGTTTTTGTCAGAAGAGGACATTGGCAGCTGGTGCAACTGATATTAAAGACAGAGAAATACGGATTCTGAATGACTAAGTCATGCCAGAGGAAAAAGGTATGAACTCATGCCACCATGTACAGCACTAAGGTTGGCAAGTCATTATGCTTACCTGAAAAGAGCCCAGAGTCCAGTGGGAGAGACATGATGATGAGAGATCTATTCGTGAAGGTTGGCAGCAAGGGCAGTGGGTGGAAAGGAGATCGAGGCAATTCTACCCTCTGGAACTGGGATGGCCAGGCAAAGCTTCAAAGTGCAATGCGTGCACAGTGCTTGAAGGATGAATAATAGTTTGTCAAGCAAAAGAGGATCTGCATATGTGTGCATATGCATGTGTGCACACATGTGCATGCTGTCTTTTACTTCCCTGTTCCTCGGTCTCATCTCCAACTTGGGGTTATTTATGCTCTACATGTTGGTTGTGAGGATGGAGCACAATAACGTATGTAAAAATTCCTTTGCAAATGATCAAGTACTAAAAAGTTCACTTAATGATGATAAAAGTAGTACAGTGAAAGCCTTGTTATTACTGTATCACCCAATCAAGTCTGTGGTAATTGATAATATCACTGAAGAGTTTAACATGTCACAAGCTTTGTTCTGGTGCTTTATATGACTTCAATTTAGTCCTCACAATGTTCTTTTGATGTGGGTACTAATATTATTTCCATTTTGTAGATGAGACAACAGAGGTACAGAGAGAGACTTAATCAGATCACACTGCCAGTGAATGGATCCAGAATTCAAGTTGGCATTTTGACCCGAGTCTGCAGCCTTAACCGTGATGATACACTGCCCCTCTATGTAGTGCTAGTTCTAACGCTGCCTGACGCATGCATTCTGGCTACTACATAATAAACATTCATTGATTAGAATTAGAGAGGTAGTAATAATTACTGCAGCTATTGCATTGAGCAGAACAAAATTTTTCCCCTCAAGGAGCTGACTCTATCTTCTGTCTTAATGAAGAATACATATAATTATCAGGCAAATAATATGTCCAGTTGTGAAAAATTCTAAGAGGCAAAAGCCAAGCAGCAAAAGGGCAGAGATGGAGAGGGCATGATGTTAGAGTGGTTAAAAGGGATGTCTCTTATGTGATGATGAAGGATAAAGAAGGATTGAAGGAATTTGTCTGGAGAAAGAACATTCCAGGCAGAGGGATGGATGCTCAGATCCTGAGATGGGGTGGTGCTTTTAGTGTTCAAGGCATCATACGGTGGCAAACGTGGATAAGAGGGAGGGAGCAAGGACAAGAATCGTAGGAGACATGAGAGGCATAGCAGAGGCAAGATTCTGCATGGCCGTGTGGTTAGGTGTTTATTTTTATTCTGAGTGATATGGGAAGCACTGAAAGTTACAATGACCTCGCATGGTGGAATGGGTTTGCTTTTTAAAGGATTATTCTGGCAGGTATTTGGAGGAAAACTGCAGGAATGCTGAGGTAGAGCAGGAAGATCAGTTAGGAGACAGTGATAAAAGCCCCGGAGAGAGATGATGGCTCAAACTCAGAGTCCTATTGGAGGAGATGCAGACAAGTAGGCAGAGTCTAGAGTGCTCTGAAATCAAAGATAGCAAGACCAGATGAGGGATAAGTGGGAAATAAAGGAATAAAGGGTGACTTCAAAGTTTCAAATGAGAGAAATTCCATGAAACATGGAATTGCAGTTTATTGAATGGTATGGCTGATGGAACAGGAGTTTGTGAATATAGAGTTAGGGCTTGTACATATACAATTTGAAATGTTTCTTAGTTATGGAAGTGGAGGTGGCATGTAGGAAGCTAGAAATAAGGATGTGTACTTCAGAGGAGAAATTTTGAATGTGTGTGTCATTACTTGTAGATGGCGTTGAAATAATGAAACTAGATGAAATCACTTAAAAATTCTAGTGGCTGTGAAACCCAAGGCCCAGGCTCCGAGTCATTTTGGTGTTCATAAATATGGAACATAGGTGCAACCAGCTGATGAGATTGAGAAGGAGCAGTCAAGGAAGGAAAATGAGAACCAAAGATGATACCTTGGAGGCAAAAGGAAGAGCATGTTTGAAGGAGGAGAGATGACTGAACAATTGTATTAACTATTGCAGACAAAATGAATAAGATGACATCTAAGAGTTGATATCTCAAATTGGCAACATGGAGGTCATTGGTAGCTTGATGAAAGAAGTTTGGTGGAGAGCATAGAAAGAGAGGTTGAGGAGGCAGCAAACTTTTAAGGAGTTTGCTGTAAAAGAAAAGAGAAAAGGGGCCAGTAACAAAAGGATTTTGAGGTCAAGGGAGAGGTTTATTTTAAGATGAACAACTTTAATGACAATATTTTAATACTGATGAGAATGGTTCATGACAGAGAGAGAGAGAGATCTATTGATCTCCTATATTGCAGTAGAGAGAATGAATAATGGAAAAGAAAAAGCATTCCTTGAGAAGTGACAGGGAATGAAATATAGAATAGAAATGGAAGAAATGGAGGATGTATCCTGGATAAAGCACAAATATCCTTTCTATTGTAACAGGAGGAAGAAAGAGTATATACATACGGATATAGGTAGACTGGCAGACATATGGTAGCAAGAGGGAGTTCAATTCTGCTTGCTTCTGTTAATCAATAAAATAATCAGCTAGGTCATTGGCTGAGATTAGGGACATGGAAGGAAATTGGAAGTTTAAGGAAAAACAAAGAGTGAATGTAATTTTAGGAGCATGAATGAGAAAATTGTATAAGAAAATGTAGCAGAATTGATGGGCAGCTAATGGTCCTTAGGTTTGCATAAGACCAGTCAGTGGCCATTGCGGGATTTTCTCTAGCTATATTAAGCCACTGAGATGCAGGTCCAAAGTAGTCAAAGAATTAGACTCAACTAAGAAGAGTTCTTTATTTATAATCAGATGAGTATAATGGAAGGAGATGGGAAAAAGGTAGTTGAAAATGTAACCAAAAGAACAATTAAAATCACCTATTATATTTCAGAAATAAAATGGATAATTTCAGCTTGATGACTGGGTGATGATTGCAAAGATACTATTTGTTAATATTTTTGTCTGTTGTCTAATGTTATCTTGTCTAGCATGTGTTAGGTGATGGGAGATGAAGGAACCCCTCTTCCTCACTGTTTAAAAAAATAGACAATTCATAAGAATTCAATTATTTTAATGATGAATATGGTTTAATTTCTATGGATATTTGTTGAATACTTATATGTGCCAGATGCTACCCTAGGCAGTGGGAGTACAGATGGATAAAATGTCTAGCGAATGAAGTCAAATAAGTGTTTAAATTATATCATAGTAAACACAATGGAGAAGGTATGTTCAGGGTCCTTCTGGTGGAAACTGATGGAAGGGATTTAGATATTCCTGAGGATGAAGAAGGCTTTCTGAGGACAAGTACTACTGAGATGAATGTTATGAATAGGAGAAAATCAAGTAGGGAATATTGGGATAGGGGAGTTGGAAACGGCATTCCTAATTCAGGGAATGTTGTAAACCAGGGCTGAAGGTTTATAAGAATGGAGTCAGTTCAGGGAATGCAAGCAAGGTACAGTACAGTGGTTCGATGGCTGGAATGTGGAATACTGTAAGTTAGTGATGACGTGTTAGGCTGAAGAATAAATGGGGCCCAGATAATGAAGGGCCTTGATATGTTATACAGAAGAGCTTAAATTACTGTCAGGGCAATGGTAAGTCACTAAAGACACTTAAGCAGGGAAACGACATGGTCAGCCTGCTTTGCATTTTAGAAACTTCACTTTGTGCTGTGTGAAAACTACATTGAAGAAAATGGTAAGACTTTAAGTGGAAGCCAAGTTCAGAAGTTTCTAAAACATTTTAGGTAGAACATGGGCCACCCAATGAGTCTTTGAAATAGTTAGAAGGAAAGGAACCAGCTCCACAGATGTTCAGTAGAAAAAGCCAACAGGACTTATGCATATACTGGCAGACCTGGAGGGAGGGGGCAGCCAACTCTAAATTCCTGGCTCAGGTTGACTGGGCTAGAGGTCCAGTCATCCAGGCAAAGAGTATAAGAATGGGTTCCACTTTGTTAATGCTCATTGTGACACAGGCTTCCATGTATTTCCCAAATTCCTTTACTTTTGCTCCTGGGCATAGTTACTCTATTTTTCATTCTCTCCAGAATTGGGTGGGGCTATATTACAGAAATTTGGTCACTGAAATACTGTTGGAAGTGATATCTGTCACTTCCATTTCTATCCCCTTAGGTGTGATCTTCCATGCATTTTCTCTTTTCCATCAGTTCACGAGAGGCAATGGATTCGACAGAACACTTTGAGCCTAAAGGGTGGTACAAGCACCAGAAAGAGAAAAATCTTCCATTGATGTAAATTACTGTATACAGCAGAAACCCCAGACCCTGTTACTAACTGTACCCTGGATTGTGACATTAGCGTGAGAAAAACATTTATAATATTAAGAAATTGAGATTTGGGAGTTGTTTCAGTAAGTAGCCCAGAATGACTACCATGACCAATAAACTTGGATTCACACAGTTAGAAAGTGTGGTTCTGAAGATCATAAGACCGAGAATCAGTAGCTTTCTTTCTTTTCCACCTGCTACCTGCAGGTTGCCTTTGAGCCCGTTAGATATAATTTAATTACATTTATTCATGGACTGTACAACTTTTTATTTAGTTATTAGGGTCAGAATCCTGACTCTAGTTCTCTACTTTACTTTTGCCACCCACAAAAGAGTCCATGACTAATCCTGCTAATTTTGCCTCCTTCACCTCTTGTGTATCTGCTTTATTGCTTCTTTATTTCCAACCTACCTCACTTATATTTTTTTTTTCAAAAGGAAGATAAATTTCAGTTGGTCGAGGGGAAAAAAGAAAAGGACTGAAGGTACCAAAAGGAACATATCTTTTAGGAGCCTGGCTCTGAAGAAGAAAAGGGGTTATACCTGGAAGAGGACAGAAGACTAAAGGAATTTTATTTATAAGTTGGAAGATACATACACAGTGATTGGTTTGGGTAACATCAAAGATGTAGCCCTAAAGAGAATAACTGCTGAAGTACAACTTCAAATTAGTTAAGAAATGGAATGGTGGAATAGGTCTTGAATTGGAGCCAGAGAGAAGGAATTATGGTAGAGATGAGCTCAATGATGCCAAGTTTTAGGTATGGGTAAGAAGATGAATGATTGAAGACTGATGCTTCAGTATGTTTTTCTTTGAAGAAGCAATCCAAACCATCTGATGTGAGTGAAGATTTAGAGTGAAGTCAGGATAGTTATTTATGATGACATAAGAGAAAGAGAGGTGGTTGTTGGGGGGAGAAAAAAATAAGCTGAAAAAAGAAGGGATTAATAAAACATCTATGTTGCCGATGCCAGTATTTTTGATCGCAACATTTTATCCAGTATTTGCTCAGGAGGCTGGGTAAAAATGTGGGCAAAGTAGAAAATTAGGTTTATCTAGAGGTAGAGATTTATAAAGAGGATGCTGCTAGAATGAGACCAAAGGAAATTAGTGGGTACTGGTAAGAAATATACAAATTATCCACTATGTTTTTATTTAAGTAGGAAATCAAGGGATGTTGGGAAGAGTTGATTGGCATGAAAACCTAAAGGGGAGAATGAGGTAAAAGAGCAAGTGTCATGATACTAAGAGAGACAGTGCTGGGAGTAAGGAAGGTTGCAGTCGAGAAGCACATATACTGAGATGGGTTTGGTGTGAGTTGCTGGAGTGGAATGAGGCACTAGATGTCTAGAGTTCAAGCAGTTCGGGAATTTAGAGGATAGGCTTGGCCTTGGTAGCTATTTATTATTTCAGAATTTAAATTTATACTTGGAACAGAGTTTCTCAACAGCAGTAGTATCTTTTGAGTCAGATAATTATTTGGTGGGAATGGGGAGAACTATGTATGTGGGATGTTTGGCAGCATCACTGGCCTCTCTAGATACCAGTAGCACATCCTCTAGTTGAGACAATAAACGTCTTCAGGGAGTGCCAAAAGACTTCCAGAGGGCAAAATTGCCCCCAGTTGACACTACTGTCATAGAGACTACTGACTTAGAATGAGGATGAGAGCATCTTCATTTCTTGGGGCATTCCAAAGGATTCTTAGGCTCTAGACGCAAACAAATATCAACTAAAACATGTGAGAAAAATTTACCAGTTTGTTTGACAATGCAAACTTCACTGGAGTAAGTAAAATTTTAAAGTAAACTCTTATAGGAATTCTTTTTGTGGAGATAACACTTACTAGGATGTACGTGTTCAGGTATATTTGTCAAATATTTTTCTTTTCTGTACACCCCATATACACACCTGTATTTTCTGACAATCTCAGCTACAGGAAAAGCAGAGTGGCTTCAGTACTGGGATAATTACTGAGTTCAGCGTAGGACAGTGGTGGCTGAGGCCTGAAATAGTAATTGTAGTCTCATGAGGTTTGCCCACATGCCTGGTGCTGGATGTCCCATGTCTTTTCTACCTTTGAAAAATCTTATTTTCTTGTCTTTGTGCTGACCAGTGGGAAGCAGATTACATTAGGACAAGGGAAGAAGCTAAAACTCTGTAGAGTTAATTAACTCACACTGACTTCGAAGCTCAGTCTAGAGAAGTAATCCTACCCACCTGACTCCACCTGAACTGCCCTCTAATTGCCTTGCCTCTGCTTACGACTGCCTCATCTAATTGAAGCTTGAGTCAATTTTTTTTTTCAGTGCTCCAGCCAAGAAATATTACTAGGTGTAGCTGAAAGGGATAATCAGGTGAAAACATACAGAATAATTTCTGGGATAAAATTCCAGCAAAGCCAGGGGTAGTAACTTTCTCATATTTTCAAAATGGGAAACAGAACTGTTGATTGTGAAACTTGTAAGGTAAGCATACGAAAAATGCCTTTAATGGTGCCTCACTAGGTTCTGCAGGAGGCAGCCTCAGCCCTGTTCCTCAGCAACATCTCCTGGTACCACCCTTTGCTTTAGTCATGCCAGAGTCCTCACATATCTTAAAAAACACTGTGCCTCTTTTCCTGTACCTTTTATCATGCTGTCATTATCTTTCCACAACACCCTTTCCTCCTACCTGCCTCGTAAATTTCAGTCCTTATTCAAAACACTTCCTGTGTTTCCTGCTCACTGAAGTATCGTGGTCTTCCCTTTGTATTTGCTTTCTTGTCTGGTTTCCCATAGCACCCAACTTGGTAACACATCACTATTTGAAATGATTATTTATTTGTCCATTTCCGATGCTGGATTGTGCACTCTGAAAAGGGGCATTATATTTTGCTTCCCTTTGTATTTCTTTTTAACATTGTATCATCAACTGGTTATGTTCATCAGTAATGAACTGTATTTTCCCAGATAGAGGACACTGAGGGGCCCACTGGCAAAGAGTAGCCAAGAGGTTCTCCATGCATCTTGTATTTTCTTCCAGAGAAGAATAATGTAGCCGTGTACCTCTACTGACTCAAACATTCTGTGATGCAGTTAAAATTTCCACACACACAACATCAAAACTAAACTAGTTTTACCATTGACCCCATTCAGCAGAGAGCCTGCCCTTGGTCTCTGTCATTAACTTCAGCTACGGGAGTGTTGCTGTAGAACACAGAAGCGGATAGGAACTATAAGGCATGGACATACACCTACTTGTGGGGAACTTTTAAAAAGACAGTTTATTTTTTCACTCTTTTTTTAAAGGTGATGCTAAATTTTTATAAGAGACTAGATGGGTGAAAATGGCACGCCTCATTTACGAACATACTTACATACGCAGCTTCATAAATACCCGCCCAAAGTTCCCTTGATTCTCTCTGGCAGCTGTTTTCCTTTCCCAGGCTTAGGAGTAATTCAGCCAGCTATGACAGAAAACTGCTGCTGATAAATGCAGTCCTGGACTAGTGACCTTTACCAGGAATCATCTATCACGATGACATGAGCCAGCACATGAGGAAAAGTCTACATATGAGTGTGCTGGGGAGAATGGAACAGAATGGAGAGAAGAGAGTCACCCATCAGGAATGCAGTGAGGGCAGGATGTTTGCTCCATGGATCTGGAGGGTTACTGATTTCCTGGACCAGGTGGATAGGGAGAAAATAAAAACGAGGTCAAAAGGACAACATACTGTCCTTGTCACTGCTTGTTCTATCACTGGCCAGTCCTAGTTCCTAGCATACTTGTTGGGTTTTTGCTATGCACATACTACGTGAATCATATGCTACTCAGGCAAAAGGAGGAACTTTTTTTTTTTCAGTTAGAAGCTAAATTGTTGAGAAAAAGCTTACCCCTTTGAATTAAGGAGTGGATTTAGGCTTTAGATGGTTATATGCTGTGTGTGTGTGTGTGTGTGTGTGTGTGTGTGTAGGTGTTTGTAGCTATATCACAAAACAACATTTTAAATACAAAATTAGGCATACATTCTAATGAGAAAAGAAAGTATATAAATTGTAACTTTAGAATTGAAGAAAAGTACTACAAACACATAAAACCCAGAAAAACATAAATTTTATTAAAAACTTACCAATTCTTATTAAAAAATTTTGTTAAATTGACATATTTATATGTATCTATATAGATATATATTTCAATGTTTATGTAAATATTTCAGTGAAATACAAAACTTATATTCTGAAATTAAGGTATAAATAATTACAGATAAACATATTAAAGTTGCTGCTATATTGTATCAAGATCAATAATTATGCAATCAAATAAGTCTCATACTATATTGATTAACATGCTGATAAACTTTCTACCCATCTTTATCATTGAAACCTTGTTTCTTCAGGTAGCTTTGCTGTGTAAGAGACCACTTTGTGTGCCTTTTTATCCAGGGTTACTAACTTTGTCCCATGTATTAGGTATGCTAAGGTCCAGTTGTTACACTGGCGTATATAATACATGCAACTAGACTCGGTGATAGACTCACTCTCTACTGTACTGCTTCATGTTTGCACCTGACAGACACAGGGACTTGGTTTGATACATTCTATTTGAGAGAACCTCATTAGTAAGGAATGCATTTATAATTGTTTGGGCTATCTTATCAAGTATATTTCTGATAAGATACATTTCTCATTTTGATTTGGGATTGATTAGAATGAAATCCTCTACTTACAAATGTATGTGTCCATTGACTGGAAAAACTTTCCATAGTCTAGCTTCTGACTCCACATATTTCAAACCTATTTAGACTCTATTGCTCACATACTTCTGTGCCAATAGCTTTGAGACATGTTTGTTTTATACTTCCACTTCAAGCCCTGTGTCATGATGCCCAGTGAGCCACATAGCAGGTGGTAAGAGTGTTCCTAGAAGTTACTCCACCTTCTTATAGCAATAACTTAACTATACATGAAAGGGACTCTGAGCTACATAATTATGTCCCACTGAACTCAAACTAAATATATACTCAACCTCTTCCTTAGCTGATCTAAAACTACACATGGCCACTCTAATGTCACTTCACATGAATGCAGAGACAGCAGTTTTAACCTACTGTGATTAAAATTTCTCTTTTGAAATCTTTTTCAAAGTTTTAGGTTCTTGTGAACAAATTGCTACAGCTCTTTCCAGGGCCTTGGAAGAAACCGGTGCAAGTGAAGTTTTCTGAGATTTAAGTTTCATTATTCACTGTAGACCCTTTTGGCCTGAGCTAGAAGTCTAGGGATTATCTGACTTGCTGGTTATAGCTTTAGGAGAGATTTCATCCATCCATCCATTCAGGTATAATTATTCTCTCATTTATTCATTTTTTTATTATCTTTTATTTATAGGCCATTATAGTATGAATATATGATAGTGTCGTGGAACAGATGGGCAAGTTGACAAAAATCTATACAAAAGTTCAGAGAGCTGGCCAGGTGTGGTGTCTCATGCCTGTAATCCCTGCACTTTGGGAGGCCGAGGTGGGCGGATCAGGAGGTCAGGAGTTCAAGACCAGCCTGGCCAACAAGGGGAAACCCTATCTCTACTAAAAATACAAAAAAAAAAAAAAAAAAAAAAAGCTGGGTATGTTGGCATGCACCTGTAATCTCAGCTACTCGGGAGGCTGAGGCAGGAGAATCACTTGAACTCGGGATGCAGAGGTTGCAGTGAGCCAAGATCATACCACTGCACTCTAGCCTGGGCCACAGAGCAAGACTCCATCTCAAAAAAAAAAAAAATGTTCAGAGAGACCTCTTCCATGGTTCCTGTTACTGTGCTTACTTTTATTAGGAACAGAGGAAATTATTTGTTGTTGCCTCTCTGGGTTGACGGATATTTTCAAAGGGGCTGCAAGGTGCAGGATTCATTCCTGCTCTCCTAGCTGATTTTTTTTCTGTGAGGTTCAGGCACCTTGCATTTATTCATCTTTCCTTCCAGTGAATCCTGTTTGATCAGCCCATCTTCCTCCTCCAGCCACCAGCTATCAGAGGTTCTCATACATGGGGAAGACAAAGGTATTTTGATAGAAAAATAGAACCTTCTGCTCCTTTGAGGATCTCCAAGTAAGAACTTTAAATCATAAGTGGTGCTTCCATCTGCCACTCCAGGTCACGGGTATGTGCGACTTGCCATAAGAGACATATTCCATTCTTGAAGGCCTAGAATTGGGAAAATTACTTATCTTGATAAACCTCAGGTTCTGTATCTATAAAACATGGGTAGAATGAGGGAAAATTATAGAGCATTTGTGGTGTCCTCAGCAAGCAGGGAGGTATGAATAAAGATAATTTCCTTTTCATTAAAACTTTTGATTTTAGGACAAAAGCATTCTGAAAGAAGATGAAAACAAGGTTTTTTCACAATGCTGCATCTTCATGCAAACTCATATTGTTTTATCTATTTCTCATAGCCCCTTGACTTTAATTGTATGGGACTTCTATTTACCAACAAACATTGAGCATATTCTTGTAGTCAAGGTCATGAAAGCTATATATTGAAATCCTCCATCTGGCCTGTTATCCAGCATGTAACAAATCTTTTAGTAAATCTGTTCATTTAAAATATCTTTCTGGAAGTTAGAAATTTTCTGAAGAAAAAGAAAGCTTGAGCAAATTGGTAAAATTATTTCGTTTGTGTCCTGTTCCTTGCAGCAACCCAGGTACATGGAATTGTCGATTTGCCAGACATATAGAAAGAGCACGCTGTTATTTCCCATCTTTATTGAATACCAGGTCACCTACAATGCTTCTATTAGGGTAGATTGTATCATATTTGGTCCATATTGTACCAGAGAGAGGGATATTAATTTTCATTTGGGTTAGATCTGAAAACTGCTATGTACACACTGAGTGACGTCTCATTTTTCCTGATAATGATGTTGATATGTCTCTGGAATACCCATATGCTCAGCATTTGCTGTTTCAACCTTATTCTTCATTAATTATGGCTATACATAAGCTGCCAAAAATTAAGTTCTATGGAGGATTTAAATTTGAGCTCAGAAAGAGGGTGGAATTTATATGTAGATGAAGAAACAGGTTAAGATAGATGAAGTTTTCATAACCAAGAAGTAGTAGAGCTAGAAATGAACTCTGTTGTTCTGATCTTTAAATTTGTTTGGAATTTCTATGACACTACACTGCTTTTCATCTCAGAGGAACTAATGAATACAGAAAGTTTCTGCGGTTTCTGAATGAAGAAAAAAACGGATAGAATTTTGCAAGTTGCTATTTCATGTGCAAAAGGTTGATTTCAGCTGTTCCAGAGTTTAATCTGGGAAGAAAGGATTTGCTTTTAAAAATTGGTAAATATAAAAAACAAATTTGTAAATATCACCACATCTACATTTTAAGCTGAAATTATGAGCTTTTACTTTAGCTTGCCTAACATTTTGGGAAATAGATGAAAGAAAGGATTTAAGTGAAGGCCAAGAAACAAAGATAACAATACGTTTCTTTTTAAGGGCTCTATGCTTTCAGTCATCGTTTTCATATACATTATTTCAATGTTTGGTAAATGGCTTTTTGTAAAGGGCTGCATGGTAAATGCTTCAGTATTTCTGAGCCACATATAGTCTATTTTCCCTCGTCTTCTTTCCCTCCCTGTGCTCTTCCTTCTCCTTTGCTTTTTTCCTCTTCTATTTCCTCTTTCTCTCTTCTTCCTCTTCATTTTCTCTTTTTCTCCACTTTCTCCACCTTCTTATGCTTTACAACTCTTTAAAAATATGAAAGCCATTCTTAGCACAATATGTTTACAAAAGCTGGCCACAGAGTGGATTTGCTGCAGTGGTTATAGTTAGCTGACCCTTGCCTTATTTCATCGTGTTCTCGTAATCCCTTGACGTTCTCAGGGTGGGATTTCTCTAGTTACAGCTGAGGTAACCAGAGAATGGATAAAAACCAATAAACATTCAATATCTACTTATTCAGTGGAGATAAAGTCTCTATATGGTCTTTCTTCATTCTGCACAATAACCTTAAAAAGTAGGTACTTTTTCCCCTTTAGAAGTGATGAAATGGAGAGTCAGAGAAATTAAGTTGTTGACATACTTCCCTACAGTTTCAGCCATTTCATGAGTGTTCATTTCCTGGGAGGTCTTTGAATCCAGCTCTAATTACTGGACTTCTCAGAGGAAGTACTGAGAGCTGAAAGAAGGTAGGCGCTACTTAGGTGGAGTAGCACATGCTACTCATGTAAACCCACTCATATAAACCCTATGGGTTTGTAGGGTATATAAACCCACTCAGGGGGTGGTTGTAGAGGTTAAATAAGTTAACGCATGGAAACGGTACTCATGCTTGACAGATGCTCAACAAATAGCTCTACCTCCCTCTTCTCATCTTTCTTCTCCCCTTTTCCATACATAAACAGTTATTCAGGTACAGTTTCTAGTTTTATTTTTTCTCAAAACCAGAGAGCTTTGCACTCTCAGAGGATTAGTTTATACCTCACTAATGTTTTCCCAAGGGATAAATTTTCTTCCTGTTGTCTCCAACATAAGTGCACATGACCCACGTGTCCATAATGGAATATTGCTGTTTGCTCAAGGTGGAAGCCTCTGAAGGGCATATCTCTTAGGGCCTTAACACCGTGCTCTGGACAGAGTCATCTTGGATGTGCTTATGTTTCAAACATCCTTTTATTCATTAACCAGGCATTCTTCTGCTGGATCTGAATTAGCTTATTAATTCAAAAGATCTATAGCACACCTACTATTATCCTTATTCAGTAAGTTTACACAAACAAACATGCATAATGTTACTGTATTTCTAAATGATTTATTTTTAGTCTAGTTTTTTTTTTTAAGCAACAGAGTCTTGCAGTGTCACCCAGGTTGGAGTGCACTGGTATGATCAAGGCTCACTGCAGCCTTCAACTTCTTGGCTCAAGCTATCCTCCTCTTGCCTCAGCCTCCCAAGTAGCTAGGACTACTGGCATGTGCCATCATGTCTGGCTAATTTGTAAATTTTTTTTTGTAGAGATGGGGTTTTACTATGTTGCCAGTCTGGTCCTGAACTCCTGGCCTTAAGCGATCCTCCCACCTCGGCCTCCCAAAACTCTGGGATTACAGGCAGAAGCCACTGAATGTGGCATATCCTCAAGTGATTGAGAATAGAGTTCCTTAAGAATTTTCTTTGTTTTCTTAGACAACATTGGTGTTGGTAAGGTTAGTGATACAGTAAACATGCATGAAATGACAGGCTCAGAAACCTTGAGTGAGAGACTGATTCTTGATAAACAGGACTGTTTGTGAAAGCTTCACCATAAACTTCCCCAGGGAAGACCACAAGATGCTGGCCAACCATACTCCTCTCAGGACCAGCCATGTCTGATCTCCACCAGTGACACATAGAAACAGAAGGTCAAGCAGACGGGAATGTTCACACACAAATAAGAGCACTGGGGAAGTTGGCAAGCTCATCTTTTCTTTCCTGCAGCTCCTGCTTCTGTCTTTAACACATTGATTGGATCAAGATTGAGTCTCTTTGATCCTCCTCACACCCTGCTTACTATTGTTTATTTAGCTTATGATTCTTCTGCCTCTAAGGTAAATCTTTATACTGCATGAATCAATAGGCTACAGGGGCCTTAATTAAAGCTGAAGAAAAAAAATGATACTGGAAACTAAATTCCTCCCATGTCTGGAAGAGCAAGAAATGTTATAACCCATGGAGATCTTTATATTGCTTTTCATTGTCATTCCTGAAGTTTAGTGAAACATTGGGTATCCCATGGTAGATTTTTTTGGACCCAGATTAGATGCATAGATGGCCATGTGAAGAAAAATGGGGTCTTTTAACAAGGCTTCTGGATACTTAAGTGTCTCCCTAGAGGAATCAACATCTGGTATACAGGTGGGTGTTAATATAAAATCTGAATGCTTACTTGAACTGCAAAATAAACCACAAATCAGGGTTTTAGGTCCTGTCTCAGGTACAGAAAGATAAAATTGCAGGACATGTGGGAGCATAGCATGCAAAGGGTTTGATTTCACGAATTTAACTATCTCTAGAGGTTTTTGCATATGTCTTTTGAATGAGCCATTTATCCTCTGTGTTGCTGATAGGAGCTGTCCCCGGTGATGGTACTGAAAGGAAAGATGACCTTAGAGATCAGGATAAACATGATCAGAATCACAGGACAGAAAGAGCTGTTTCTACTGAATTCTATTTAAACACATAAGAGCTTGGAGTAAAGCTCATATGTATGCTCACATACTCTGCATCCAACTATTCTTTTCCTTCTATCTAGAAGAGATCTAATTTTTAAGACCCGACCTGGTTCGCAAAGATAAGACTGGAGATAAAGGTGAGATTCTACAGGCTGTCATCACCGGTGTCTTGATAAAATTGTGGTAAGTGCATGCCATAGCTTGCTATTATCTGAGAAGACTTAATGCAAATCTAGTGGAAGTCGTCTTTGTGAACCAGGTTAAACTTGATATAGATGCCTGGATCCGTTCAGCAGGATGAATGAATGCGGACCTATTCTCTGTCTTCATTCTTTCATTTTGTGTACAAGTATTTAGTTTGTACCAGTATGAGAAATTCTGTACTCTGAAAATATTAAGAAGATGCAGAGATGAATAAGGCAGGGCCTCTTCCCTTTAAATGGTTACACTGTAGTGAGGATAATGACTCTAAATTGCTTAATTATGATGCAAGGCAAAATGAAACAAGTAGAGGCACACACATCATGCTCTAGAAGTGTAGAGAAGTGTATTAGAGAAATAAATGACATCCTTTGAGCATTTATTTCTTGAGCGATGCTCAACATTTTATTTATATTACACCTTCACAGTCATGAATAATCCTGCCAGGGAGATAAAATATTCCTTATTTTACTGGTTGAGAAGATTGGGGCTCAAGAGTTTAAAGAGGTAAGGTGGTTCAAGGTCTCATAGTGAGCTTTAAAGTTTGTAAGCTCATCTAGGGCATACCTATGACTTATTCCCATGAGTTCCCTGCAGCAGTCACTCTCCAGTGAGTAGGTGAAAACAATAGTTAGTCTTATAGTCAATTTCAGTGAGGAGTGTGAAGAAAGGATTTATTGATTCCAGTTTTAGTAGGTTAGTTGCCTCAAGTGCTTTGATGAGAATTCCAAACCTTTTAAGACATTGAATCTTTTTGGGTGAACATACAGATTTATTTTTAACCTTGAGTTTTTTATTTTTGGATTCTCTTGATGATGAGAATTGCCTTAAATAATATGTCCCTCAAACTTTTGCTGCCTTAACACGGTCCTGAAGACACTGTGGAGGAGAAAGGAGGTATGGTTGGTGAGACTGATTTTTCTGGCTTCAGAGTCCTTGTCCTCCCAAAGTAGCCTATCATTTCTGCTTGTGAAAGTGTCTGAAAAATCTGGGGTGACAGGCAATGGGAACAACTTAACACTTACCTTTTGGGATGATGGTCTCAGTGTCTGATCCAGATAGCAGTCCTCATCCCAGTTAGGTTCCAGGATCTGCATTAGCGTTCTTCCTTTATTCTCTGGTGCAGACACTAAGTGTACTTCAGGGGGAATCTTTACCTTCCATTTCCACAGTACTTTGGAAGCACATCTCTTTGTGCTTTATTCATGTTATGCACTCCTCAGAACCTCTGTCTGATTAACATAGAAACTTGTTTTCAACCATAAGTTTTTATTTTTGAATTCTCTTGACAATGAGAGCCTTCTTTATTTTTAAAATGGGAACTATCAGTTTAAAATCTTAAAGTGACAATGAATGCTTCCCAGGATATGTTTTTAAACTTATGAGAAAGAATGGAGAGAGAAAGAGCTAGGAAAGGGAGTGGCTGTGACCTCTTTTTTAAATTCATATCCAGTGAGATCTGTTTTGTCCTGGCTAAAGCTCCCAGATATGAGCATTCAAATCTTATTTTATATTTTCCTTACATTAAGAAGTATTTGTTCGTCATCTATTACTAGTGCTTACTCTTCCACACTCCCTGACCTCTAAACTTGTACATCTAAGTATTTGCTCAGCATCTCCCCTTGGATCTATGCACACCCTGAGTTTAACGTAAACAGAACAGAACTCTAGACTCCACTCTCCACAGTCCCTGATATGTTTCTCCTCAGTTCCTCTCACCTCAGTAAAGGGAATCTTCAGTTACTTATTTGCTCAGGGAAAAAAAATCTAGGAGTCATCCTCTTACCATTCTTCTCACATTCCATCTATCAGCTAATGGTGTCAGCCTTGCCTTCAAAATATATATTCCTGTTCTACTCTTCCCACTAGGTCTGACATATTCCACTTTACTTCCAAACACCATCATCTCTCACCAGCATAATTTCCAAAACCTACGAAAAATATACTTGTTTTATCCTTCCTGATCTACAATTCATTGTCTGTCTGAAAAGAAATCTATAATCCCTATCATTATTGGTAAAAATAGACTAAAAATCTGTAACATAACAAAGCCCTTTCTGCTCTGGCTTTTGGCTTCATCTTGAACTTCATGCCCTTTCATTTTTTCCTTCTTATGCTCTCTTTTAGCCATGCTTTTCTTTCCCCTGAATTTCTGTCACACCGAGCTTCTTGACCCATGGTCTTTGCATTTCCTTTTCTTTCTGCCTGGGAAGCTTCTCCACCATTTTTTCACATATCCGCCTCTATATCATCATTCAATCTCTGTTGTGCCTCCTCTGAAAGCTCTTCTGTGACAAACCAAACTAGAACGTCACCTTCCTGACCTCATCACGTTCCCATTTCTCTACAACCTGAAATTGTCTGGTTTATGTATTTGTTTGCATGCTTATTTTCTATTTCCTCTGTAAAAATGTGAATTTCTTGAGGGGAGAGACAATGTCACACTTATTTATTGCTGAATTTTTGTATCTAGAACAATCTGGAGTATAGTTGGTGGTTAATACATATTCTGGTGAGGTGGTGGGGCAAGGGTTGAAAAACTATTAGATACTATACTCACTACCTGTGTGATGGGATCATTTATACCCTAAACCTCAGTATCACCCAACCCATTTAAAAAACCTGTACATATACTTCTTGGGTCTAAAATAAAATTTTACATTTATAATTTTGAAATTATAACAAAATTTAAAAATTATCTTGATAAACTATATGGCCTTATATTCATTATCTTGTTTAATTCTGATAGTAATTACTTTTATTTAGCATCTTGAATATACCAGACACTGTACTAAAATCTTCATGTAATCATCCATTTCATCTTCAAAAAATACTTAATATAGTTTTTATTATCTACTTTAATAGGTTAGTGTTACGGTGCTAGGAGAAAGTAAATATTAACTTAAGGTGTTTCAGCTCATAGCAAAGCTTGCATTAAAATCCCAGTTTGTCTGAATTTAAGGTAGTGATTACTTCCTTAGCAATTCTCATTGATGTCTCCATGATCCAAAGGGACATCAACAAGGGAGACTTGGATCCTTCTGGCTGGTTTTTAGTGGGTGTAAGAATGGGAAAGGAGAGTTTAGGTCAAGTCACATGTACTTGTGAGGTGAAATTTGATTTGATTTTGATTCAGATTCAGATTTTGATTTTTTAATTTTGATTTAGAAGGGGTAATAGGGTTTAGTCAGAAAATAGTCATCAAAGAAGTACAAAAATATGGTCTACAGTCAATAGAAAATTTAGTCTACAGGAACAGACACAAGTAAACTAAGTATATGAATTAGCAAACAAGGGCTTTAAATAAAACTCATAGTTATATTAGATAATCGCTAGAAAAAAAAGAAAAAAATGGGATAAGAGTTTGGGAATTAATACAAATTAAAACAAGAAGAAAAAAAGTCAGGAAAAAACCCCCAGAGTTTTATGACCTTGTAGAAAGAATCAAGTGCCTTATTATATGTGTGTATTAGAGGTGAAGGAAGAATAGATGGGGCAGAAAGAATATTTGATGACAAATTAGCCAAGCTTTTTAAATGTAAGGAACAGATAACCAAAGTATACATGGGAGCTAAACCCTAGGTACCCATAGACTTAAAGATAGGAACAGTAGATGCTAAGAACTACTGCAGTGGGGAAGGGAGCAAGGGCTTAAAAACTCCCTGTCAGTACAATGTTTACTACCTGGGAGACAGGATCCACACCCAAGCCTCAGTAGCACCTAATATACCCATGTAACAAATCTGCACATGTACCCCCTAAATCTAAAATAAAAGCTGCCAAATAAAACAACCCATAAGTGTAGGATACTCGGTAAACTCCAACTAGGATGCTCTCAAAGACATTCACACTTAGACACATATTCAAAATACTGAAAACTAAAAGTGAAGACAAAACCTTAACAGCAATCATAAAATTAAGAGGAGTTTACCTAGAAAAGAGAATAAATACTTGTAGATGATGTTAGTTTCATTTTGCTGTGTAACATATTACCAAAAACTTACCAAAATCATATTACCAAAAACAATGCTCATTTATTCACTCCCCAGTTCTTTAGGTCAGACCACATGGGATGGCATGGCATGGCATGGCATGGCTGAGTGGTTGTTTTCTCAGGCTAAAATAAGGGTGGTGGTTGGCTGCATCTTCATTTGGAGCTTGAGGGTTTTCTTCCAGATTCATCAGCGTTATTGGCAGAACTCAGTTTCTTGTGGCTGTAGGACAGATGGCCCCTTTCACTGAAGGCTGTCACCTGGGGGCTCTTCTTAGCTTCTAGGGGCTGCCTGCATTCCTTATCATGAGTCCTCCTCCATCTTTAAGTCTGTGATGGCGTGTTTAATTCCAGTGCTTCACATTTCTCTAACTTCCCCTTCTGCTGCTACTTTGAGAAAACTCATCTAACTGGGTGCAGCTCTCCTGATAATCTCCATATTTTAAGATAACCTGACTTGGGACTTTCATATCTGCAAAATCTCTTCACAGTACTACCAAGATTAGTGTATAATAGAATAAATATAAAATAATGCTAGGTGGGGAAAATCTTTAGATATCTACCTACCACAGAGTATTTTTTAAAAATCAGAAACAGTGTTCAGTCAGGAGACCATTGGGATAACATACAGCAGCTTTGTTCATAATAGCCAAAAATTAGAAACAACCCACCAAGAGAATAAGTAAACAAATTATGGTATATCTAGTCACTATAATTTGATTCAACAATTAAAAACTACCTAAATACTGAAGAGGTTTAGGGTATGACAGAGTGGCATAAAGTATAAGATCATTAAGTGACAGGAGGTCAAGGAACTAAATTCACATCCAATAAATTAATGACTCACCAAGGATTAGGACAGGAGCTGTGGTGAAGCTAAGCACTACAATCATCAAAGAACGGAGTGTTTGGTACTGGAGTTTATAGGTGACTGCAGCAAAGAAGGTAGTTGGTATTGTAGTTTGATGACGTAAGAATCTCCTTTCATTGCAGAATATGGATTTAAATCCTGGGTCTCTGGACTTGGCCATTTCACAGACAACTCTGGTAGAAATGCCTGTGGTTTGGCAGCTTATAACTATCCTTTACATTGCTTTGTCAACTCGCCTGTTCTCCTGGAGAAGAAAATAATTGCAACACAATTTCTCATTTTGTAAAGGAGAGAATGAGGAATATGATCAGTAGGGAGTGGTATATAGCAAACATCATGCTGGCTGAGATAATAAAAACTCATGGCCTGGGTACCGGAATGAGATTTTTGATCCTTCTTTTCTTGCTCCTAGGAGGAAAGATCTTCCTCATTCATTGCTTTCCATGGTCATATCTATGAGGGGAAAAGTGAAGACTCCTCTTCTAGGAATGGTACTGTTTAGAAGATTCAGGTGTCTAGAGATTTCTTCTCATTTTGAGCATTCCAAACTGTAAACATTTTTGGAAGTTAAAAAAAAACTTAAAAACTTGGTTGACTTTCTACTGAATTCCATTATCTTCACTTCAAGAGCTAGTAACCAAAGCTGGAGATCCCACAGAACCATCATTTTTGAGTCTGGAATAGGGCCATACCCTGTCCATTCCCCCAGGCTTCAGCCCAATGGTTTGCATCTTGGTAAACTTCTAAAACAAAAGGATGGGTAAGGAAGGCACCGTTAACCTTCCCCTGTCTCCCAGACTGCAATAGTTGTCTGTTCTCCACAGTGGGAAAATATCTTCCTTTCCTCAGAGTGCGTTTGTATACCATAACGTACAGGGGAGGGCTCCTGATGTTTGACCTCTCTGAATCTCAATGCTCTTCCTTTGTTTTTACGTCCTTATCTTTGTAGTCACTAATCCTAGGCTCAGGCAGATAATTTATCTTCTCCAATTTTGCTGAGCTCCACATCACTAGAATCATAACCCCTTGAATTACAATCATTCAGCCTAAAGAGTGTCTGATAGAAAAGCAGTCTACCTCTCTTCCACCTTATTTTTCTAGGTATGCCAGTTTCAACTCAAAACATCCTATTGCGGAATTTATCAAAGTCTTCAAGGGGTTAAGTATCACACGTCAACATTCCCAACTTTTCTTACTAAATTCCCTAAGGTCTTCTGAGATTTACCGGGAGAACCTTTAGCTGACTGTTCACTAAGTCATTTTAAAGGTGGTCACCTCCTCAGAGTAGATTGTGTGGTCTGGCTGCTCTCATTCTCTCTGAGACTTGAGTTTTACTTCTCATCCACTCTTTCTCTTGCATTAGTGAGTAGAAGTGTGAGTCTTAACTTCAGTTTCAAAATCTGCTATCCCATCATAGCCCTACACTACTGAATGCCCACTAGCATGTCTGGCTGTTTGGAGGGTCTCTTCTGTCTCTCTCTACTTGCCTATCTGGACCCCCACCACTGGACAAGGACAACCTCTCTCCCTCCACAGACTCTGCTTCTTCGTGGTGCAGACTACCGTCTGTGCCCACCAAGACTTTCCATTCCTAAGGTCACCCCTAGCCCTGCCTACCCTGCCCCTCTCAATTTCCTCTCTCTAGCTTTCTCAGAGCATGACAGGGGCTCAATATTATGTATTCTTCCACGCCTTCCCTTTGGTCCACTCTGATTCTGCCCACCGCAGCCACACTCATTTTTCTAAAGCAAAGTTTGTTTCATGAAAACTAAAGCATCAGCAGTAAATAAATAAAAGAAATAAACATAAAAATATAACTATAACAAAATAAAATTTAAAATAGTACATAATATAGAATCACATAAAAATAAAGGGACAAAGGATGACATTTGTTTCTTGATATGTCATTTGCTGTGACCATCTTTCTCTGTTGACAAAGTGCCTGTAATACTTCAGATATAGTCTTAGTCTCCACAATTCTATTTTTTTGTGGGACAGTTGCTTTTTTTCCTTGAATCATCATAAAAGTTTTTTTTGTTTTCTGATGCTACTCTGCCTCATGCCTTTATTCTTAAGCTTCCAGAATCTCCCTTACTCATATCTTCCCCAAACTTTCTTGTCCTTCAGGCCTTTCTTCACTAAGCCTTTTACCACGTCTGCATGTTTCTTCCTCCTTTAACCTCAGATTACTTGTCTTTTCATATCTGATTTCACCAACAAAGATTATTTCAGTAACTGGATTAAATATCTATGTTTTAAGAAAATCCTCACCAAACATGAGTTGGAAAAATGAAATTTCAGAAATAAAGCTGGACTGGAACTTTGGCTGCATCGTTAGTTAAAATATCACATAAGACTCAGCTTACTCATAAATAGAAGCAGGGCTTTTTCTTTGCCCTCAGACACTGAGAATACACACTGACAGTCCTTTAGTTACTTCCCACTTATTTCTATTTTATATATCTCAGCAAAATTCCAGAAGTCACACAGGAGAAGAAACATCCAAAGTGGAGTTTTATTTTAGCAAACGCTCATGAAGACCTTACTGGGTCCAAATCAATACAGTAGTAAAATACCAGCAGGAAGTGTCTTGGTGGTATATTTAGAAGCCTTATCCGAAGCTGGATAATGAGATCTCGAACTTACGCCTGCCCCCTTTATTTCATTAGGAAGGCAACACCTCAGACTGCTTGTAATTAGGTGTAATTATTTTCTTACAAAAATAATCAGAGTGATTTAACCAGTGATCTGTTTTTGGTTTTGATAATTCAAACTGCTGTTCCGCTTATGTAGTGAGGTCTGGCAAAGGGTAGGATGAGAAAGTTGATGTGTTTAGTATCTTAAAGCTCCTAAGTTTCTATGAGTTCCATTCTTTTCTGCTGATTTAGTCCCATAACTATGCCTGCACTGCAATTACTGGCAATATAAGAACTATGTGGGTGTAAGGTAGTTTTCTTCAGAAGAAAAAAAATTCTATCTGGCTTATGGCTTAGTAGTTCAGCAGAGATGAGTGAGCTTAGCAGAGCCCAGCCAATCATTCCTTGATGAGGTGAGCTCAACCTAGTGTCCCAGAAAAAGAAGCTGGTAACAAGGGAGTGGTAGAACATTCTGGAAATGGACTGCCTACAAAACTAAGATTACCATACATTTATGTAGTACCTAATGCATGAATACTGCTTGCTGCAGAAACAGATGGCAGGACTTGGAGTCAAGAAAGCCTGGTTTCCATTAAAGCTCTGACCCTCCTAGTCGTGTGGTCATTTGTAAATTTCTTAACCTTTCTGAGCCTCATATTTCTAGTTTTTAATAAAGGGATGGATAGTTTTTAATGGACTTAAATGGTTTGCTTACCGTGCAGTAAGATCTGCAGATACAAGTTGTTATTAATCAATGAACTTCTCAACTCCGGGCCTAATCTTAATGGACTTATACCTGGGCAGACATAGTAAATGTGTGCTTTGTCTTGTGGTAACCCAGATAACAGTATTGGACTTAGGGATATTTATCAGTTCCTGTCCCCTGAAACATAGCTTCAAAGGGACATTTCAAAGCCTCATAGAATGTATCCCATAACAGTTCTGTCATTAATCAACTGAGGTGTCCTGAAGGGGAATGCAAATGAGAAAAGAAAAAACAAGCTCATATTTATTGATAACAGTTTGAGGCTCTGGAATAGACATTTTACATATTTCCTATAATCCTTATATCCACCCAGAGAGCTACGTTAAAAATCCCTTTTTAATCTCTTTGTGTATCAGAGAGATAAATCATCTTGCCCAAAGCCACACAGCTAAAATATGGCTTAGACAGAAATTTACTTGTCTGATTTAATGTTTTTTTTTTCCTTTACACTAAATCCTACTGCTCTTACCTTTAAGAAACTTAGTATCTTACTAATAGTGAAGTAGAAATCAATTATAAAGATTTATTTAATAATACTGGGCAAGAATAATTACATCTTAAACAGCAGATTGTCAATAATATACACTTTCAATATCAGAGATAAGAGGAGAAGAGACTAAATGAAAGCTTATAGCAATAATTTAGAGAGGAGATTGAAGTAAACATCTAGGTAATTTTGGCTCAAACTGATTATTCTGGAAACATGGAGGTAAAGGAAGCCTTTTTTTTTTTTTTTTTTGATAGGAAGTTGTCAGGCAATACCAAGTTGTTATTTAAAAGCAAAACTCTGTAGTCCACAGTTTGAATGTTTCCATGGTGAAAATTTGATTTAGCATAATAAATGACTCAGTAATTACTCAGACCAAATTGTGTGCCTTGAAACAACGTCTCCATTTAAGAACAGATTGTATGTTGATTCAACAAACAAGGATGGTAGTCCTCTACCTCTACAGACCAGAGATGTTTTCATACGGCTAGCATACCTTAGATCTTTATTTTTAAAATTAAGACATACAATAGGAAAAATGACTGGGCAGTGAACTAACTTAGTAATTTAACAGTGACTTGTTGCTTCTGTTACCCTCACCATGGGAGAAGGCACAAGAATGACAATAGCCATGCCCGTTCCAAGCATCGTAAGGCTGCTGGGTGATAAATTAGCATAAGCATGACTATGTATAAATGCTCTTCTCACTCCTTTATGACAAAAATGATTCAAATCAGCCAAGCACTAAGTATAAAATAATGGTTTCAAATAGAGTTTTAAATCTGAATGCCAGTGTCAAAAATAACACAAGAGATAAGGTATAATGTAATTAGAATATATTATAATAACCTATATTCCAAAATTAAATAATAAAACTTGGGAAGCTAAGAGAAGAGGTTAGGAAAGGATTCATGTGTTAAATTCTTCCTTTTGCATGGATGAACTCAACAGATACTAGTTTATTCTTTAAAGACATTAGAAAATTGTAGGTTCACGTACATTTTATAAGCCTTAATGGTAGTAAGGGGCTGAAACCAGCTTGCACCGACTTCTGAGGGTCAATTGTGTGCAGCTTTTTTTAGCTGTGTGTTTAGTGATATTATGGCAGTAGTTTGAAATCATCAGCCATGGTGCTAATATCTATACCATGAAATCGGAAAATGCTACAAATCAGACATTTTTAAAAATTTCAAAGAGCCTGTTAAATACACCTAAATCTTCCTAAAGATTACTGTTAATAGAAGTGTACCTTCACAGTCACTTCCCCAATATGAAAAAAGATGCAATTAAAGAAAAAATAACATATGGAAATCGAGAGAATAAAACTGGATGATATTAGTAAGTAGTAGTAAAATAAAGCCTAACAACATAATGTGAGCGGAAAAAAGAGGGAGAGGCAAATATTTCGGGCACAGGAGATAGCCTCCAAAAGATCTGGAGACGGAAACGGAGGTGTGTCTGAGACATGGAAAGCAGCCTGGTGTTGAAAGAGACAGTAGTTCAGAGAGACTGATTGGGTAAACAGCCAGATCAGGATGGTCTTTTATATCACACTGTGGAATTCAGCTTTCTTCTTAAGGGGCCATGGGAAATCTCTGGATGCTTTAGGCAGGGTAGAGAAATAATGAGATTTGGGTTAAATGAAAATTTTTCTGGACTAGAGAATGGAAGAGTTGAGGCAGAGGATTGTGAAAGAGTGGCAGTAAAGAGCCCTCCTTTCCTGCCAGCCACTGGTATGAAGCTGGTATATATGCCTAGAAGAGTCTAGTCATAAAGTGTACTCTGCTATTCATTGAGCACTAAATAGGAGATTCCAGTTTGGTGATTACATGCAAGGCATCCTGGCTCAGGGATATTTGGGGATGATACTGAAGTTTATGGTTTGGCAATTGAATTATTGTGGTGCTCCTATAAAGGGAAGAAGTGAATTGCAGTGGGCTTTGAGTATGTTGAAGATGACCTGTCTGTGATAACCCAGTGTATAAGTCCAGAAAAGAGTAAGATATATGGGTCTCAAAGTCAAGTGGGAAAATTTGGACGGGATATAGAAATTTGAGAGTCATAAGTACACAGATAGTGTATCCATTGCAATTGAAGACAAAGTTTTGGAAGTCTTCAGTACAGACAACATGTAAATAGTTACAGAATTAGATGAGATTTCCTAGAGATCCTTGAGTAAGAGCAGAAACAGAGGTAGAACAGAATCCTAAAGAACACCAAAGTTTAAAAGCTGGTTAGAGGAAGGGACTTTTGCAAAAGGTCTCTGTATATTCAACACCTAGCATGGCATTCTGTCCAAAGTAGGCACTCAGTTAACTATCCAGTAAATGAGCGGATAAAGAAAAAGATGAAGAAAAAGAAAGATGGGATCAGAATACAAATCACAGGAGCAGAAGTAGATTATTATACTATGAAGCTGGTAAAGCTGAAGCTTCAGGGCTCCTCACTGTACAGGCCTTTTCCAAGTTCCCTCCCTATAACTGTATTTAAATTTTTAATTTCAAACTTTTTAAAAAAGAAGGTCCACCAAATTGTAAAAATCAGATGTGATATTTGAGACCTACTGCTCAGGAAAAAAGAATTCTTTCAAAATAACGCTGCACATTGACAATGCACCTGTAACCCAAGAGCTCTGATGGAGATGTACAAAAAGATTAATGTAGTTTTTATATCTGCTAACACAGTATCCATTCTGAAGCCTATGAATCAAGGAGTAATTTTGGCTTTCAAATCTTATTTCAGAAATACATTTCATAAGACTGTAGCTGCTGTAGATAGTGATTGCTCTGGCAGATCTGGGCAAAATAAATTTTAAACCTTCTGAAAATGATTTATCATTATGGATGTCACTAAGAACATTTGTGATTCATGGGAGAAGGCAAACTATCATTAACAAGAATTTGGAAGAAGTTGATTTCAACCCTCATGAATGACATTGAAGGGTTCAGAACTTCAGTGGAGGAAGTAACTGCAGATGTGGTGGATATATAGCAGATGTAGTGAGAGAATTAGGATTGGAAGAGGAGCCTGAAGATGTAACTGAATTGACACAATCTCATGAAAAAAACTTAATGGATGAGGAGTTGCTTCTTATGAGTGAATGGAGGCCATGGTTTCTTGAGATGGAATTTACTTCTGGGAAAGATGCTGGCAACATTGTTGAAATGACAGCAAAGGATTTAGAATATTACATAAACTTAGTTGACAAAGCAATAGCAGGGTTTGAGAGAACTGACTCTGATTTTGAAAGAAGTTCTGTGGATAAAGTGCTATCAAACAGCATTGCACACTACAGAAAAATCTTTGGTGAAAGGAAAATTCGACTGATGCAGCAAACGTCATTGTTTTCTTATTTTAAGAAATTATCATAGCCACCATGATCTTCAGTAACCACCACACTGATCAGTCAGCAGCCATCAACATCAAGAAAATACCCTCCATCAGCAAAAAGATTATGACTCACCGAAAGCTCAGATGATTGCTAGCATGTTTTTGAGTACTAAGGTGTTTTAACTTGAGGTATGTATATATTTCTAGATGTAATGCCATTATACACTTTGTAGACTACACTATAGTATAAGCATAACTATTATATGCACTGGGAGGCTAAAAAATCACGTGACTCCTTTATTGCGATATTTGCTTTAATTCAGAGGTCTGGAACGGAGCTCACAACATATCTGAGATATGCCTGTATGCCTGTATTACTTTGAAATTAAAAAAAAAAGATTTCTTCAAACAATGCTCACTTCAAAGGTAATAAATATGGATATTTTGGTATACTTAAACATATGATTAACAACAATACTAGTAACAATACTATGTATTAAAAGCCATACAAGACAGCCGTTGCTTACATTAATAGACAAGAATAAAGGAAAATAAATGTACAAATATCTATATAAAGAAGTTAGTAAAAAGAACAAGTAACTTTGAGAAAAATCATAAGGGAATAATCAAATTAACACAGAAATGGGTTTCTTAGAAAATAGAACAACAGCTGAATTAGTAACTAAACCTAAGAGCTTATTTGGAAAACCAAGTGAAACAACGCAGGTAACCTCATGCTTACCCAGTCAACTAAATTAAAAAGTGGGGTGTGTAAAGAAAGAAGTGAGTGTACACAGAATTAGAAGTAAGAAATAACCGTTAATACAGAGAGGCAGTCATGGGAATTTTAAAAGAACATTTTACAAAACTCTCTTTAAAAAATTTGAAATGGGTAATTGTCGAGGAAAATACAAACTACTAAAATTAAACCTGGGAGATACAGAAGACTTCCGCATGTGCAAACATGCGCGATATCGAGAAACTTTTAAAGATTTCTCCCTCAAAGCAGTGCCAGGCACAGATGGTTTCTCGGGTGAATTCTTTCAACCTTCAAGGAACAGAAACTTCAATACTATTTAAATTGGTCCCAAGCAGAGAGATGAAAGGAAATCTTCCAAATTATTTTTCAAAAGGCAACATAACATTGATTCCAAAACCTTAGGATAAGAGCACAGAAAACAAAACTTGTGACAAATCTGAGTTATGAATATCAGAGTTTGAAGTTCCAGAGAACATGAAGGAATCCTGAGTCACTTTAGTTCAACTTCTTAAAAATGCCAAAGGAGTTGGACACATCAGTCATCATTCACATAAAATAATTTGTATATAGTTTTCTTATACTAATATATAGATACAAATATTCTATGGCTAAGTATGATTTAATTTTTCTTTTAAAAGACTTTCTATTGCAACAAAAATAATAAAATATTAAAGTTCATTTTGCACTCATTTGTTGCTGGGCCCCATTTTAAGGTCTTTTGCAAGGATTATCTCATTTCACCACTGCTAAAACTGAGTGAGAGTTATTATCATTATTCCCCTCTAAATATGAGGAACCTGAGCCTCAGCAAGGGTATTTTAAGGCTAGGGGATGGTACAGTTTTATTTTAGACCACAGCAGTCTGACTCTGGAGACACTTCCCATTTTTCTAATGAATTTTAATTTATACAATCACTATCATCTGGCACCCTGAGGAAAGGTATGTGCTGTGAAGACCCCCAAGTGCTGGAGAAAACACCTTTCCATAAGATCTAGGGATGACGTTTATGCTCCCTTACAGGAAGCCTATCTGCTGTAACTGAGTAGTGAAAAGTACAGATTGGTAAAGGGCGAAGCTATCAACCGAAGTCAAGAGAGTAGAAACCAGAAGAGGGTGGGCTGAGATCAGTAGACAGCAAGGGAATGAGACAATGACATTCACACCGTTAGTAAAAAGACAATTGTGTGTTGATCGTGGGTCAGAGGACTTGGGCCGTGGCACAACTGACGTAGCAGACTTTTAGATGCCTGTGTATATAGGCATGTCTGCAAATAATGCCTGTGACTTTCAAAAGATTCTGAAAGAGAGATATACATCCACAAAAGGTTATACATCCCTGCTGCAGATGAATGTAAGGTATCGGAGGGTTACAGTGGGTTTGGAAAGCAAAGGACGTGGCCTGGACAGCTGCCCACGTCCAGGCGGTGCCCACCTGGGGGAAGGGTACATGAAGCTCTAAAATCTTCTCACCCACATGTCTCAGGGGTCCCACCTCAGGTCCCTGTCATCCTGCTTTCTGCTATCTATTCCATGGATATGGTGATGGGGCAAGGTAATATTCTTGTATTTTAGCCTTTATAACTGTGCTGGTGTGTGTTTGTCTATGTGTATGTATCAGGGGGATTTGCCAAGAGCCTGGATTATGCAAGTGTTCTGGTGGCTCCCTGCCTTGTCCCAACACCCAAAGCAAATCAATCAGATTAAGAACGAGTAACACAAGCAGGACACACGCAGGCACTTTCTTCAGGTGGGAAGAGTCAGCTGTCCGAGACTGCATAGAGACAGATGCAGAGATACAAAGGGGATAAAGGATGAGTGTGCACTTCTTCTTTCACCCATTTAAAATCACAGAGCTTCTCATATTGACCTGTGTCTTGCCAGGACTAATTATTCATTTAGAGCTTCCCTGTTCTGATGCAGTGCTTTTATATAGACCCACCATTATTTGGGGTTAAAAGAAAATGAAGGGTATGGCTGGATGCCCACAAGGGTTATCATGTAGGGTGGGTCATCGGGTAGAAAATTATCTCTTACTGAAGAAAATTTTCTTTTCAGACATTCTCAGTGTGAAACTTGATATGCATAGCCAGAGAAGGAGTGCTGTGTTGTCAATACAGCAAAAGTTAACCAATGGTGGTGGGGTGCGCAGTTTCTTTATTTTAGCCAATACCATAACCTTCTTGGAAATAATGGAGCTGAGAGCAGGAGAGAAGGTGGTGCAAAAAGCAACAGGAGGAAAAGAATCCAAGCAAAAACAAAATTGCCTACACAAAGAGAATAAATAAAAAAAGTAGGAATTACTTATTGGTGTAGTCTCAAAGGCCTCATAAAAAGTAACTCTTTGATTTACCTCCCTTTTTTCATGTAGTGCTGCCAGACAAAATTAAAAATGGGCCCACGAAACTAGCGAGACTGAGACAGACATAAAGAATGCTTCAGAGGCTCCAGTTTTTAAGTGCTTTTCACTTAATTGCCTGTGGTTGCCAGCTATGGAGGGATGGAAGAAAAGAGCATACAGGGCTGGCTTGAAATACTTGCAGAATATCTCCAGACTGGGCAGTGTGCGCTGTGCATGCCGATGGCTAGCCTCTGCATTGTAGCTCTACCCTTACACTGTTATTCTCCTTCCAACTGTGCTTTTGCCAAGACTCAGATACTGTGGATTGTTAGAGCAGGGAACATCTTGCAGAGGTCTATTAGTGTAATTTTCTCCAGCAATATCGATGATTCCAAACTTTTTGATGTTGCCTTGCTTGGACATGCTTCTGAAAGTGGGGATGGGGAATAAAATTTCTCCCCTCAGCTTCAGTGCAGCTCTTTCATATTGGTGTAGCTCTCTGTCTCTTTGGTGATATAACACACTGATTCACATGCAGTAAATGTTCATTGCGTATCTACTATAACAGTGATCTTACCACAATAATGATATAAAATGATCACAGATCATCGTGCTGTGCAAGAAGGAGTGATTATTGTATCTGGAATCAGCTGGAACACAATTAAGTGACTCTGCTGATCTTGGCTGGGCTCACTTATGCATCTGTAGTTTGTTTGGCTGGCTGTTGACTGATCTAGAATGGCTTTGGTTGAGACATCTGGGATAAATCTGCTCTCCTCGATGTGTCTTTTATTTTCACTAGGATAGCCTCACCGTGTTTTTTCGTTGTGATGACAGAGGCTCAATAAAGCACATAGAGACACATAAAGCCTTCAGATGCAGGCCCAGAATTGGGACACTGGCCTTTCTGCCACATTCTCCAGGCCAAAGCAAGACACAGATTAGTTCAAATTCAAAGCATAGGAAAGTACACCCTCTCAGTTTAGTGAGGAAAAACTGCAATGTCATATGGAACAAAACAAAGACAAGGAGATGACTGAAAACCAAGTCATCATTGCAATGTACCACACACACTGTATGCCACGCCTGTCAGGTATTTGTAGAAACCCAATCTTTCTTTTACTTCAAGCCTCTTTTCCTTTCTAGCAAGTGACACATGTTGTCACCAGCCCATCTTTGTTGCTAGGAAGAAAGAAAATCCTATTTCACTCTGTCATTGTCGTGTTTTCTGGCTCTTTGTGGAAAGCAGGAGTGATATAAATGAATATAGCAGGAGCTCTTTTATTAAACCTTGTAATCTGGGCTTTAGGCAGAATGACACTGAACCCCACAGGGTGGGGATGCTGTTGATGCCCTGGTCAGACCCCCTTTTCTGAGCTAGTGAACTTATTTCCCAGCTACCCCAAGTGTTGGCTGCTAATGGCTCAGACTTGCCCCCCTTTTCAGGAAATTGCCTTCATTCATGCAATTGCTGCCTTGCTCCAGTGTTATGCACGTACTCCCACTCCTTACACTAGCAGGCTTTAGCCAATGATGAAATGAAACGACTATAGAAGAGGCTACCCTTTTGCCTCAAGGGGGAACTAACTCAGTGGTGCAGTTTGCACCGGTGCACCCTGTTGGATAGGCGTGAGGCTAATCTTTAGCTGAAACTACATTCTTGCTCAACTCCTTCTCCTGCCTAATCCTAATTACTGCACTCCCCTTCTCCTGAGAACACCCCATCAATAAATCATGTGCAACTGAACACCTGTTTTGGGATCTGCTTCTAGAAACCCAAACTAAGATAACGACAACGTATGTCAAAGCGAAAAAGGCGTTCTCTTTTTTTCCAAAGACCAACTTGTAGCTCTGGCTCTAGGGTAGCTCTGGCGCCATAGAGGTGGTTTCTAGTTAGGGGGAAGCAGTGCCCAACAGGCTATGGAGGTGATATCTGGCTGAGCAGTATGATGCCTAACTGTTTAGAATTGCCAATATCCTCTACGAATCACCCTGAAGACTTTCAGACAACCGGATGTGACTTGGAGAAAAAAGAGAAGGAAATTCTGTGTAAGAGAAAAGAAATCAGTACCATTGGGATTGTTAATGTTGATGTGATACTAACTATACTAATAATCCAATTCAGTAAGATCCAGTAAAGCTTGAATTACATTAGTATCCTTAGTAAGCCCAGTAGTTTTGTTTTACGTTTGCTGGACGAAAGCACGTGTCTCTGTATGAAGCCTAATGGTAAAGACATATTGGAGTACATAACACGTCAAAAGAGCTGCTTCCTGTCTCCAAGTCTCCACAGAGGCCTCAGAAAAACCCCTGTGCAATTAGCAGTATTGGGTCTGCTATTAAGGAGTACTTAAGCTTTGATGTATCAACCTTCTAACTAGTATTTTGCCTCAGTTTTTGTCCTCTAATTCATAATCCAAACTTTGGTCAGATTGATCTTATAAAAGTTAATTCTTATCTTGCTACTGCTCTGATTAAATTCTTTCTTCAGGTTAAAATTCAAACTACTTACCATAGCATAAAAGGCATTCACAGACATGGTCTCCATTGTATTTCTTTCCTTTTTTTTTTTTTTGATTTTTTTTTTTATTGTACTTTAGGTTCTGGGGTACATGTGCAGATCATGCAGGATTGTTGCATAGATACATACATGGCAATGTGGTTTGCTGCCTCCACCCCCCGTGTTATCCCTTCTGGCATTTGTCCCCGTGTTATCCCTTCCCAACCTCCCCATCTCCTGCTGTCCCTTCCGTAGCCATTGTATTTCTAATCTGCTCCTTCTTCAGTTTTGGAGGGTCTAGACTGAGCTACTGGCAGTTTGCTGAGGAGGATAGGAGTCTTGCCTGGTGGGCCTGCACACATGATTTTCATTGGTTTGATGTGTCCTCCTTCACATTCTGTGGCTAGTAAACTTCTAATTATCTTTCATGATTTACCTTTACCCTCTGCTTTTTGTGCAGTATCTCCTGGTCATATTAATGTCATTTTTACCTCAGGATAAATTATGTACTCATTATATTCATTCTGGGCACCCAGGGCACATTGAACCTACATCTATCATAGAAATTCATGGATGGATGAATGAATTAGAATGCATTATTCTAAAATACTTTCCCAAGCTCTGAAAGCACCATAAACAAGTACCAGATACACAAAATGGTTCAAGAGCAGTAAGCCAAACAGACTTCCCATAAACTTCAGGCCACAATGACATTTTTATTCATGAAAGATAGATGTTATTATTACTGCAGAGGATTCTTGCCCCACTAGTATGCCTCCTTGATGTTACTTGCAATATAATGTCTGAATTGCAGAACTTAGAAGAGTTTTCTTATCTTTTGATAAGGATGGATAGACAATGTATTATATAAAATCAAGCTCAAAGTAAAAACACAGGCCCATTTTCCTTATTTATATATTTTATTCTCTTCCCAGTTTAGATCAAAGGTGTAGGGAGCTTTAGTGGTTTATCTTCAGGGTTCTAGAATAGTTTGTGTGTATGTGGAGGAAGGGGGAAGGAGGAGCTCTGGTGAGATACAGCTCATGTCCCTCAATAATAATTATAGTTTCCAAATAGATCTGAAGATGAAAATTTCTAAAACAAAGAATACTGCCCATATGTACTCTTCTTAATGTCCAGCATCAAGTCACCAAAGTTGAATAATCAACAAAGAAACACAAAACCTTATTAATAAATAGGGGAGGGTGATGGATTATACTTCTAATCATATATTTCTGTGAATCTTTAGTTTTAGTGTGTATAAGAATCACTCAGGGGACTTTACACAAATGTCTGTTCTTAAGCTTAAGGCTGAGTGGAGTAAAGGAATCTGTATTTTAAATAAATATCTCAGATTATTCTCACATAGGAGGAGCTTTGACTATGTTTTGAGCACTCACAGGTCTAACTACTCAATAATCACAAAAATTACAGGAACACTGAGGGAAAAAAATCAGAATATTATCCTTACATAAAGCAATGTAAGGTTAGATCAGGTCATGGTCTAACCTGACATTGCTTTATGAAAGGATGATAATCTGATTATCATAGTCAGTCATTTAATTCTTTCTTTTATAGACCTTCATCTTATTTGCCCTTCTCTGACTTAGTTGTACTCAGCTGATTTGGAGAACCTACATCCTTGGTCAAATGCAACTCTGCTTATTTCACAACCACCTCCATGCAAGAGAGTGAGACAGAGAAAAACTTGAACCCACAGCCATGCTGACTGACCTTGCCTCTGGCTCTGAGCATGACTGTGGCTTCATCAAGCTAAGATTCCCATTTAAAACAATTATGAAATATGAGTAACATAAGTAAAAGGCATGTATAATCTGTCTATCACTTTGGGTAGTATAGATATTTTAACAATATTGATTCTTATAAATCCATCAATATGGGATATCCTTCCATTTATTTGCATCTTCCTCAAGTTATTTTATCAGTGTTTTATAGCTTTCAGTGCACGAATCTTTCACATCCTTGATTTTTTCTTAAGTATGTTACTCTTTTTTTTCTTCGATATGCAAATTTTATTTCCTTTGGATATAGACACAGAAGTGGGGTAGTCCTATTTTTAATTTCTTAGGGAACTCTGCAGTGTTTTTCATAATGGCTGTACAGATTTTCATCTTTACCAACAGGGTACAGCGTTCCCTTTTCCCCACATTCTTGCCAATACCTGTTATCTTTCTTCTTTCGGATAATGGTCATTCTCACAGGTGTGACGTGATATCCCATTGTGGTTTTGATTTGCATATCTCCAATGATTAGTGATGTTGATTACTTTTTCATATACCCATTTGCTATTTGTATGTCTCATTTTGATAAATATCTGTTCAGGTCCTTTACAAATATGGAATACTTCTTGAATTTGCATGTTATCCTTATGCAAGGGCCATGCTAATCTCCTCTGCATCATTCAAATTTTAGTATATGTGCTGCTGAAGTGATCACAAATATTTTATTCTTTTTAATACTAATGTAAATGTTATTTTTTTATTTCTTTTTCTGATAGGTTATTGATACAAAGAAACGAAACTAACTTTTGTATGTTGACTTTTGTATCCTCTAATTTCACTAAATTCATTTATTAGTTCTAAGAGTTTTTTAATGCATCTGTGGGAGTTTCAACATGTAGAATCATGTCATCTGCAAACAAAAATAGTTTTACTTGTTCCTTTCCAATTTGGATGACTTTTACACTTTTTGTTGTCTGATGCTTTTGCTAGTACTTTCAGTTCTATGTGAAGTGGCAAGAATGGGAACCCTTGTCTTGTTTCTAATCTTAGGGAAAAATATTTCAACTTTTCACCATTGAGTATGTAGTTAATTGTGGCCTTGTCACATATGGCCTTTATTGTGATGAGGTTCATTCCTTCTATATTTACTTTGTTGAGACTTTTTATCATAAAAGGGTGTTAAATTTAGTCAAATGCTTTTTACACATCCATTGAAATGTTCGGGTGATTTTTATCATTTATTCTGTTAATGTGATGTATTACATTAATTGATTTGCATATATTAAACCAATATTGCATCCTAGGAATAAATCTCACTTGGTCATGAGATACACATATACTTTTTTTGAAACATTGTTGAATTTGCAATCAAACTTCCAATGGTATTTTTCTTAGAAATAGAAACCCTCAATCAAAATTCCAATGGTATTTTTCACAGACATAGAAAAAACATTCCAAAATTTATATGGAATTTCAAAAGACCCTGAGTAGCCAAAGACATCTTAGAAAAAAAGACAAAGTTGAAGGCATCACATGCTCTGATTTTGAATTCTACTACAGAGTTATAGTGATCAAAACAGTATGGACTTGAATAGAAACAGATAGTTAGACCAGTAAAACAGAATAGAGGGCCTAGAAATAAACATATATGGTTAACTAATTTTCAGTGAGGGCACCAAGAAGATACAATGGAGAAAAAAAGAACTAAACAGACACTTTTCCAAAGGGAAAAAAAAGGGCTACAGGTAGATAAAAAGGTGCTTAATATCTCTAATTATCAAGGAAATGCAAATCAAAACCACAGAGCTATGACCTCGCACCTGTTAGTGGTGATTGCTAGGGGCAAGGGATTTAGGGAAAGTTAAGAGATATGGATTAAAGGTAAAAAGTTGTTATATAGGATGAATAAGCCTAGAGATCTAATGTACAGCATAAGGAATATAGTTAATAATACTGTATTGTCTACTCAAAATTTGCTAGAAGAGTAGGTTTTAGGTACTACTACCAAAAGAAAAAAGAAAAAAAGACAGCTATGTGAGATGACATGTTAATTTGCTTTACTGAGGTAACAACTTCACTATGTATATGTGCATCAAAACATCGTTATACATGCCTTAAGTTTATATAATTAAAAAATGGATGGGAACAAAAATCATGTACAATGGTTTGAAGGCAATTGATTGTAACTAACAAAGCAGGTGAGGTCCTCACTCTAGCTTTTTCACTGTGGGCAGTTTTCAATTTCTTACGTGTGGATGAAGAGTACAGAAGGAAAGAGGCAGTGGAGCAAGGCCAATGAAGCCTATGTTGGATCTCAGAGCTTTCAAGATTGTGCGGACTTGAAAGGTGAAATCCCAAGAAATACATTTTTATCTTTTCTTCTCAAAATAATTCCCTTGACTCTATTTACCTTAAACAGCATCCATGAAAGTACACATCTTGGATGTTCTTTAAAAAATTTTTTTTGGAGAGTGTACTTAGTTCACAACTCTCAGCTGCAGCACTTTGAGGGTCTTCCTCAGTTGTCTGAGCCAAGGCTCTGCGTTTTGCAGCCAGACCTCAGATGAGATTTAGCATGGTGGGGGTAGTTAGGGGCCTGGCCATTTTTTGTATAGTCTGAGACTCCTCTGTAGGCAATAATTTCACCAGATCTCTCTAATGGGGTGGCTGGAACTTTCTAAGCTGTACTGCAGTCTAAAGCTCTTACTGTCTAATCCTCCTTTCTTTCCCTTCTCTTTTCATAGGTCACATGCCTGCATCATGGCCTGAGGGTTCTCTCTGTCTGGTTCTGCTTCCTTTCCCATTTATATGTCACAGGAGGTACTCAAAATAAATCCATTTCACTTCTAACTCTATCTCAGTATCTGTTTCCTGGAGGCCCAATTGACGTGACCCACCAATTATTGCCTCAATTCTTTGTTCCCTTTTGTAAGAAAATGTCTCGAAATAGTTGTTAAAGTCACTGTCTGCACTGTCTGTAAGTCCTCTTCTCCCATTGGCTTTTGATTCACTTCAATCACACTTTAACAACCCCACTACCACTGGCTACACGTACACAAATGCATATACTACTTGGAAAATTGCTCTCTTTAACATCATTACTGAGTACTTCTCCATTGCTAAGTCTAAGGATCAATTCTCAGCCATAAGCTGATTTGCCAGAGTTAATCACTCCCTCCACGTTGATTTGATGTGCATTTTTCACTTGACTTCCAGGACTGCATCTCTCTTTCTCTCTCTTTCTCTTCTTTGTTTCTTCCCTCTCTTCCTCTGTCTCTCTTTCTCTGTGCCTCTCTTATTCTCACTTCCACTCTCACCCTTTTAATTCTCATAGCGTAGTGGCAACTCCTTCAAGGTATTCATTATGATTCTTTTTCTTAAGGTGAGAGTGCCCAGAGCTCAATCCTTGGACCTCTTTTCTTGCTTTATTGACATTTTCTAGGCGATTTGAGTCCAATGAAATACTGATAACTCCCAACCAAGCAACTGAGCCCTCTCTTTCCTCAAACTCCACACTCATATGCCCATGTGCTCTCCACTTGGAGGTTTGAAAGATCCCTCAAACTCAAAATGTCCCATCTTCTTCCTACTCCTCAGCTCTCCCCTTCTTAGGCTATGATAATTACATCTTTCAAACTGCTCAGGCCCCACACCCTTCAAGCCACTTTTTCTCACAGTCTGCATCCAATCCTGTTAGCACCACCTTCAAAATATCCAGCATGTGCCCAGAATTGGTCCATTCTTTACCTCCTCTACCAATACTCTTCTGGTCTGAGACTCTGTCATTTCTCCCCTGGATAATCACAGTCACCTTTCCTAGCCTCTCTTCTTGCCTCCATCTGTAATCTATTCTCAGCAGAACAGCCAGTGAGAGCTTCCAAAAGTGCAAATTGAATCATATTACTTCTCTACCCAAAATGCTCCACTGGCTTCTAATTTTACTTAAAGTCAAAACCAGAGTCCCTACCAAGGCCGGTAGGTCCCCCAATATCCTCCTCTTCCAACTCCTGATGTCCTCTCCTATAACACTCTCCTTCAGCCACACTGCCTTTCTTGCCATTTTCCCAATGCACCAGGAATCCTCTTGCCATAGGGCCTTCTCTTTAGCTGTTCCTCTGACTCGGCTACTTTTCCATGAGAACAATCCTTAATAGCCTATGTATTAACACTACAAGAGCACCACACCCGAATTCTCCCCCTTAATCTCTTTGACTTATAACACTTATTACTATTTAGCCTACTCCAAAATTATCTTACTCATTATGTTTACCCTTTATTATCTATTGGTAGTTTATTGATGGATAAATATATCAGACTGAATGATTATTCTAGAAATTCTTCTTCAATGCTGAAAGCAGGTACCCCAGATTAGTAATGCACAAAATGGTTCAAGTACAGGGAGAAGTAAGCTGCATGCAAGCAGGGACATTTGGCCCTTTTGTTCTCTTAATATTTAGTGTCTGGTATATAGTAGATGCTTAGTAAATATTTAATGAATGAAAAGTTGTTAACCAAAGAGCTCTAATCAAGATGGCTAAATAGCAGATGAATATGGCCAAAGGAGTCTGACCAAAGACTCTTAGACTAATGCATAGGTCATAGGCTTGTCCCTTCTATTTAGCTGCATTACCTCTAACTAAATGTCCTCAGCAGTCAACATCTGTTGTCCCTCTAGCTTTTTCTAACATAATTTCTTGATATATTATTAGTCTGGCATTAAACATACCCGAAGCTTCTAAATGAAGTAATACATATTTTTGCTGTGTCTATTGGTTATTCAAGAAATAATAACCTTTCTTCATTACTGCCAGATACATAAAATTTGCCAAAAGTAAAGATATCCTAAACGACAATGTAGTAAGTGCTTTTGTTTTATGTTGAAAATTGCACAACTTTCAAAATTCAAGAGCATTTAGCACAATTTTGAAATAATGATAATGATATCACATTTTTTTAGGGATGAAGTAAGGATTAGATGAATCTACATGTGGAAGCCTTGGTCTGTTTCTTGGAACACAGCAGGACTTTCACACATTAATGTCATTTCATTCCCATAGGAATAAAAATACCTGTACCACTCCCTCCCCCAAACCCTTTATCCCATGCTCTTCTTTGCAGGGAGGCTTTCTTAGGATGATAATTTATTTCATTGCACATGTCCTTCCTTTTTCATTTGTTACTAGTAATTATATTTCCTCCATATTTTATCCTTGAAGTGTGCTACGGGCTACTTATGTTTTTCTATGTTGCTTCCTTACTTTGAACTTGGTATTATAGTGGAGCCCATTCATTTGTTTATTTGTTAATTTAGTCAGTCCTAATATACATATTTATTGTGAACCTACTCTGTGTCTGGCTCTGCGCTAAACTTTGGAGACGAAAATGCAAAGATACAGTTCACGTCTTCCAGGCTTTTCTAGTCTAGAGGAGGAAAAAAGGCAGACATTACAGATACATGAAACATTTAAAACATCATAGAAGAATTACAAAATGCAATAAAGACCTCAAGGAATTCAAAAATAAAAATTGAAATTGCCTAATTCTGTTTGGGGCTGTCATGAATACTCAGAGAAAGCCTGGTCTGAACCACAATTGGAAGAGTAAGTGCTTTGCCACAGTAATCAAGAATGGGAGTGCTGGAGATTGGAGAGGAAAATGAAGATAAAGGTATGCTAGTATGAAAACCTGGTCATCTAGGAAATGTCCAGGTAAATCAATGTGGCTAAAATTTAGGGACCATGTAGTGTGGTCTGGACAGGTTTGGAATGCCATCTAGCATTTTTGCTTTTCTTTGGGCAGTAGGAGCGATGAACAGAAGAGTCTCTGAACTATTGCTTTGGCTATTTGTGCCAGAAACTTTAATTATTGATGATATCTATGTCAAAAGTCATATTTATCTTTCAAAACATACTATATATAAGGATCTCCTTGTGCTATATAGTAAGGATGATGACAAAGTCTCATAAATACAGGGAAAGGCAGAGTGGTAATAAGAATATAAGAAAGCAACTGTGAATCAGAGGCTTCATTTTGAGTTTTTCTCCAAAACAAAAAGGAAAAAACTAAAAACTTGATAGGTTACTTTTTTTCTAACAAAGAACAACTGTCTCTACTTCGGGTTGCATGCTTTCTCAAGTTTGAGTTTAGAAAATTCACTCTTTTGTGAACCTTTGCCTAAAGAGTAACTGAATAATGGTTAGAGGCATTGTCTTTGAATGTTTTACAGATACGCAGAGGTTTGTACTTGGAACTTCTCATTTTACATTCAGCCTTTCAGTGAAAGGTGAACACGAGACTGACATTTTATAACGGCAAAACTTAGGGGCCAGAGCTACAAGACCTTTTCAGAAGACAGGGATATGTGTCTTTTTTTTTTTTCCTCTTGTATTGCTCATGGTTCCTAGCACAAAGTTGGAGATGTGATAGACTCTTTAATACAGGTATTTTATATGGCTTACCGTGACAAAATCAACTTTGAATTTGGTTTTCAGAGTACTTTTCATGGTAAAAAGGTTCATTTGTTCAGCTCTCAGAGCATGCTCTGACCTGAGAATTATAAATTAAAGGAGAAAAATAATGATGAGCAAATAATTGCCCAAGCTCCTATGGAGTCTTCTCAGTAGAGCTGGGTTTGGTAACTTGGTGAGTTGTCAAGGGCAAATTTAGTATTCCCATGTCAGAATAATGCCAGATGCTTATCACTTTCGTATGGGAGCATCCAAGAAGTCAGAAGAGGATCACAGACAGAATGTTTGTTGGAGACAAGACCTATTATGTCTTCAGAACTTGGCAATAAGTAATTTTAAATAATGAGAATAAATTATTTGATTTCCGTGAATTTTAATTGCAAAAATGAAGTATGTGGGAGAAAATAGCCTCTGTCTTTAACTGATTTTGACAAAGCAGCATTCACAAAGTGTCAACAATTTTCTTTGAAATTTATCGTTGCTCTAATGCAGTGAATCAGTGTGAGATGATTATTTCTTTTTTCACAAATGGAGGAACTGAAGTTCACAGGGGTGGAGTGAGCTTACCCCATTCCACAAAACTTATAACTTCTGATTCCCAGTTCTTTGTTCATTTTATTAGGCCACGGGTATTTCCTTAAAGATGTTTCTCTGGGAATAAAATCTCTTACAGATCTTCTAGAAATGGGGATCTTGGCTTTCTGAAATGAGATTATGTGTGGGCCAGAAACCAGGAGATGGAACATGTGCTTTCTCAATGTGGTTTTTTTTCCCCAACTTCCTTAGTCACATGATTCTTCATTACAACTTTGTGGTATCTCTGATATTGAGTTAACTTTGACGATGGTATGGATGATGGTGGATGGGTGGGGCATACAACTTTGAAGCACATGATGACTCTGACTGCCTGCTTTATTCTTGTGTTTCCCAAGAGGAGGTAAATACTTCATTTTAGAGAAACTGGGCTCTAACCTAAAGTGGCTGAGAAGGCTGAGCTACATTGTAACCTTTATCAATGAAAACACTTTGTTCTTAAAAGTCCACTTGTTCCTTCTTCTTGCCTTTGACAATTTTCTGTTTGAAGCAGCAAGGAACAGAGGAAAGCTAACATAGTTTATTCTTTGGATTTCTACCAGTTCAATTCTTAAAGTGTTAGTCTCTTAAATGTTTTCATAAAAGACCATGAAGAACCTCAGATTTTTGTCACGCCATCAATATGTAGGAGGAGGGTATGTCTGCATAAGAGCTGAGTGATTAAGGTGTCACTGACCAGAAGTCTGTTGGTTTGTTGTCATTAAATGTCACACCTATCAGCAACCACAAAATCTTCCATAAATGGCACTGCAAACAGAAATTTTTCTTAACAGTCTGGGTTTGTGAATCCTTCTTTTTCCTTTCCTGTTTCCCTCTGTAGATCTGTTTCTTCCTTTGCGCTTGATCTCTCCATTTCTCTTATTAACAGCACACACCTTTCTCCATCTCTGTATCTTCATCTTCTATTAGTTTTTCACAAGTGTATTTCCGTGAATAGAAGGATCAATGCATGCTGACTTCAGTATTATGAAGCATCCAAAAAAGAACAATTAATTTATAACAAACAAATTCCCCCCATGAAAGTTGTCAGGTCAGAAATAAAGCCAACGAATACTTTCATGTTAAATCTTTAAAAGACCTTTTAAAAAACGCGTTCATATTTTGCTTGCATTTTTGTTATTAACACTGTCTATTGCTATCTGCTTCAACACAGGCAAAATGCATTTACAAATGTTTTCTGGTTATAGTTATTAAGAATTATCCGTAATCTTAGGCTAGATATGTACAGAAGATAATCATGTTTTAGAGCTGTCCTGCTGCACAAAGTTGCCACTTAATAACAAACAGATATCATGACTAGGTTGCCCTTGGAACTGTTCAAGCATGGACAAATATATACACTACATCATAGATACACTCACAGACAATGCACCACACACTCACACACTTCTCGCACGCCACATGGCTGCCTTTCTTTTACAACTTTCTGGCTCAGCATGCCCATGTCATAAGTTAATTTTGACCTGACAGGGCGTACGCAGTCTTTTGGCTAGTGGAGACTGAAAAAATTGTGGAGCAATAGGTCCAGTCCCTGGAAGACGAAGTTAGTTAGCATTTGGTGCCCAGCTAGCAGCAATGTGACTTGGGCTTTTTGTCCCACTAGGTATGGAGTTCTGCTCTGAGCAATATTTACACCAGTGTTCTGACTAGCTCATTCTAGAATCTTCTATTTTGGTTAGAATCTGTCCTGTATTTTCTTGGCTGTGGTTCACTCCCTTCAATCAAAGGTCTGCCTAATCCCGTTCTCCTATAGCTAATGTTGACAAGGTTCACAGGGCCATCCTCAACTCCACGCCTATTTCTCATCTTCAGCCCAAACCCATCTTCATCTTCCATCCATACTACAGTCTTCAACTCCATCTACCAATTCCAGTTTTAAGCTCCTGGGCCCCACCATCCTCAATCATAGCGTGCTCGATGTGGTAACCCATTCAAAAATTTCAAGCCAAACTGTCTAGCTTTCACTGTTGTAAAGGACATATAGAATCAGTCAACTGATAAATACAAAGTAACATTGAAACTGGTTGAGCAATAATCAGAAAGTTGGCGCTGCCACAGCTTCCTCGGTTGTACCTCTCTGTCCACACCCCAGGCTCTTTCCTGTTGCCTCCAGTTCCTCTCACTTGTACCTCTTTATTAACTATTTGTTAACATAACTTTCTGTTTTTTTTGTTTTTTTTTTTTTTTTATCCTCCGTGTTGTTTTTTTTTTTTTTTTTTTTTTAGGATTTATTTTTTTTTTTTGTTTTTTTTTTAAAAAAAAAAAAAAAAAAAAAAAAAAAAAAAAAAAAAAAAAAAAAAAGCATATAAACTGCCATCATCGATAGGAGTTTATGTTTTTAACATACTCATTTAAGTATGCCATATGTATCTGTAGAAGCAAAGCTTATCACAATAAAAGATGGGAAACAACCAAAATGTCCGTCAGTAGGTAGCTGGTTACATAAATTAGTTCACTCATACCATGAATGGATACTAAGCCCGTAGTTCAGCTTTAGTTCATGTATTTGCACTCTTGTATACTTTGCCAGAGTATGAGTATACCACAGTATGTTTTTAAGATATATCAACATAGATTTTATAGCGTAAGTTGAAGACAAAAAGCAAATCACCAAAATGCTAATAGTATACTATTATGAAATTTTAAAACATGAGAAACAATTATATTTATTGTTAGATATACCCTCATATGAAGTACAAGTTCAAAGAAATGCATGGGAATGATGAGAGTTGTTACCTGGGGAGTTGGAGGAAGATACACTTGGAAAGAGATACTGGGTTAAACTATATGACACTGCCAATATTTATGATCTACAAAAATACCAGTCTCATGTTTCAACCAACACATAAGTAGTGTTCCATTATGTTAAATAGGTTTTCTTTCTTTTTTTTTTGGGACGGAATCTTGCTCTGTCGCCAGGCTGGAGGGCAGTGGGGCAATCTCAGCTCACTGCAACCTCCACTGCCTGGGTTCAAGCAATTCTCCTGCCTTGGCCTCCTGAGTAGCTGAGATTACAGGCATGCACCACCATGCCCAGCTAATTTTTTTTGTATTTTTAGTACAGACAGGCTTTCAACATGTTGGCCAGGATGGTCTCAATCTCTTGAGCTCGTGATTTGCCTGCCTCAGCCTCCCAAAGTGATGGGATTACAGGCGTAAGCCACTGCCTCCAGCTCAGGTTTTGTTTCTTAAGCTAAGAGGTGAATACACATATCTTCACATGAATGCATGTGGCTCCACAAACTATTTAATTATATTCCCCTAGAAAATTTATTTAATCTGGTTTCTTCACCTGTAGCATGGGGATAAAAATAATATATATCTCACAGGATTATACTAATGATCAAATAAGTTGACAAATGTAAAGGATTTAAAGAGTGCCTGGAACATGGGTAAGCACTATTTGATTCCATTACTATTATTTGTATAGCTGTTTGTATGGTTGGAAAATATTTTATGAAAATATGTTTCAGTTTCTTATGGAAAACTATAAATATAAACAAAAGTAGAGGGAATAGTATAATGAGATATAAACAAAAGTACAGAGAACAGTATAATGAACTCAAATCATTTTGCCTTCACAATTAGCAAATCATGGCCAATTATGTTTCACTTCTATTCCTATCCCCTTTCCAGAAACAAATATTAGATTATTTTGAAGAAAATGCTAGATTTTATCCATATGCATTTCAATATATATCTTTAAAAAACATAACCCAGGCTGGGCATGGTGGGTCACGCCTATAATCTTAGCGCTTTGGGAGGCCAAGGCTGACGGATCATAAGGTTAGAAGTTCAAGACTAGCCTGGCTAATATGGTGAAACCCTGTCTCTACTAAAAATACAAATATTAGCTGGGTATGGTGGTGCCTGTTGTTCCAGCTTCCCAGGAAGCTGAGGCAGGAGAATCACTTGAACCCAGGAGGTGGAGGTTGCAGTGAGCCGAGATCACGCCACTGCACTCCAGCCTGGGCAACAGAGTGAGACTACATCTCAAAAAAAAAAAAAAAAACCCACAAAATCATAACCCAAATATTGTTATCACACTTTAAAAATTAATAATTTCCTTTTTTTCCTTTTTAACAATTTCTTAATATTACCAAAAACAGTCATTGTTAAAATTTGTTGCTTGTGTCATAATACTTATAAGTAAACTTTATGCTGCAATATTTATAAGTAGATAGCTTGATGAATTTTTATAAAATGAACATATTTATGTAACCGGCACCTGGAAAAAGAAAAGTCTGTGCGTTTTTTATGATTTTTAAAAATCAGGATGCAAATAGGGCCATGCTTTATAATTGATTGACAATCTCTTTCACAGTATTAATAGTTGTTTAGGGGCCAGGCGAGGTGGTTCATGCCTGTAATCCCAGCACTTTGAGAGATCAAGGAGGGCGGATCACCTGAGGCCGGAAGTTCCGGACCAGACTAACCAACATGAAGACACCCCATCTCTATTAAAAAAAAACAAAATTATCGGGGCATGGTGGCAGGCGCCTGTAATCACAGCTACTCAGGAGGCTGAGGCAGGAGAATCGCTTGAATCAGTAAGGCAGAGGTTACAGAGAGCTGAGATTGTGCCATTGCACTCCAGCCTGGGCAACAAGAGCAAAACTCTGTCAATAATAATAATAATAATAATTGTCATCAGCAAGAGAACAAGGCATGACGGAGAATGAGTGTGACGAACTGACAGAATCAGGCTTCAGAAGGTGGATAATAAACTTCTGTGAGCTGAAAGAACATGTACTAACCCAATGCAAAGAAACTAAGAACCTTGAAAGAAGATTTAACGAAATGCTAACGAGAATGGACAACTTAGAGAGGAATATAAATGAATTGATGGAGCTGAAAAACACAACATGAGAACTTCACGAAGCATGCACAAGCTTCAACAGCCGAATTGACCAAGCAGAAGAAAGGATATCAGAGGTCGAAGATGAACTCAATGAAATCAAACGAGAAGGCAAGATTAGAGAAAAAAGGGTAAAAAGGAATGAACGAAGTCTCCAAGAAATATGGGACTATGTG